>JAZHYW010019436.1:0-48178 GCA_037355805.1 Ixodes ricinus | reverse complement strand
GCCTCGTCCTCTCGCTGCAGCCTGCGCTTCCTCTCTGCTGCAGCCTGCCCCGCTCTCGTTCCTCTCTGCTGCAGTCTGCTCCTGCTCCTCTCTCGCTGCAGCTCGCGTTTTAGCGTGTCTAGAAGCAGTTCCCACGCAATTTTAATTTCTCTACCTCTGCGCCTCTGAAATCGCTTTACTGATCTCAGATTTCTTCATCTTTTGCTCCACCCTCCACACCCAATTCTTCACATAAACAGAATAAATCTGTTCTAGTAACCTCATTAGATCCATGATCGCTGCTCTTTAGCTTTGGCTTTGTTCTAAAAACTTGTCGCGAGGTTGTACCTAAACCTAGCGCACGAGTCAAACACTAAGGATTCCCAGCAGTTCAAAATTAATTACCCATAATCTGAAGCCTGGCGAATCTCAAAGCAAAGTCCAAACGCTCACCCGCAGATGTAGCACGATGTCGCATGGTCCGATCCCAACCGCTGCCAACCAGTTGTTAGAGGCGGGGATTGATGCCGCACGTCCGGGAGCTTCCTGGCTCGTGACGACGACCATTCCCCGAAGTGAAGAACCCAGGGGTCCAGTGGAGGTGGGAGAATTGGTAACGTAACGAACGGTTTAATTACATGGTTGCGATACAGTCGTCAAATCCGAGAGAACTCCTGAGCAGCCTCGCGCTCCGCCTTATATAGTCCGTCTTCTCTCCTCACTCCCCGCCAGGGCAGCAAGTGCGCAGCAGCAACCCGCCGTCAAGTGCGTCGTAGCAAAGTCCGCCGCGTCGTAGCCAGAAGTGCGTCGTAGCCATGGTCCTCCGCAATTAGGTCATGCCTCTCTCCCTTTCCTGAGCGCGCCAAGCCCCACGCACGCACACACGTCCCGTTGACGTCACGGACTCGTTGAGACCTGTCTCCGCAGTTAGGCCCGGCCTCTCTCCCTTCCGGAGCGCACCAAGCCGCACGCACGCGCACACACGTCCCGTTGACGTCACGGGCGCGTCGAGACTCCGTCTCCGCAGGCGCAGACACGTAGGCGCCGGTTCCGTACTCCTCGAGACTCGTTTCGCGTAGGCCCCGTCCACGCAGGCGACGTTCCCGGACAGATCATGACTCGTTTCCGCAAGCAAGTTGAAACTCTCGGGAAGAAGGTCGCCGAAGGTTCCATTCTTACCACCACCAGTCTCATTACCTCCAAAGAGCCATATTTTGGTATGTGATCTGGCCCTGCAATTATGAAAATACGTCATCGCGTCAAAGCTGTTTCATACCTACCTTAACGTCAATTTCTTAGACTTGTAGAGACTCGTCAATTTTTTTAATGTTCACTAGGCAGTTGCACAACATCAAAACAAAATTGTTATCATGACGGACTTTAACTAAGGGCATCATATTTAAAGCTTGTAGTGCTAATTCCACCAATAGGGTACCAGAAGGCAGCCTCAGTGAGAAGCAGCAGCTCAATTTATTTTAACCTTAACACCTACGTTTTCCCCACCGGGAAATCTCCTCACGAGGCTTTCGAGCGTTTCTTTGAAGATACATTAAAAAGAAAAAAAAAAACGAAAAAAACGGAAAATGTGGGAATTGACTTGAAGTAGCTAGTTCATTTTAAATGTAGCCTATATTTTTATACGCTTGTTTCTTGTTTTTTCTGATATCATGTCAATCAAATCATAAGAAAAGAATAACATATCATTTAATCTATATTCGATTTTGGCATGGTTTAAAGGGTTAATTATTTCACCAACTCCCGATACTATACAGTAAAACATGTCTTGAATTATGTATCCATTAGAACGAATGGTGTTTGTTTCTTACCAGAGAATGACGTTTGGCATTTTGCGCTGTACCCATGTTTCCAGCAACCATGCGTAATGTACGGCGGTTAGGGTAACACCTGCTCAGCCAATTCGACCTTTTCGATCGCCATAGAAAAAAGCGATAGAAAAAAAGGCGATGAATGAAATGATCACAATTGTTCTGGTCGACAAGTTCTATTAAAGTTCAAAACACTATATTAGGACGTAAAAGTCACTAGTTAATACAGGAAGAAAACACGTGCTTTCTTTAAAGGTGAAACGGCCATCTTCACACGCCGTGCGATTTGCTACGCATCGTGTTTCTGGTGCTTACGGCGTATTAGAGTGGTTTCTTCGAGGTGGTGGACCAATTTTGACGTAAAAAAGAAATCGGAGTAAGTAAACTATTTTTTTGACGATACGTGCACTATTGTAGTCCCCGAGAGCTTCCATAAGATGCATAGCAATTAATAAAAAAGGAGAATGATGCTCAACATGCCGGAGACAGCATTCTGCAGGATTAAAAAATGCAATCGTTTTTTTTTTAATTAAGATTTTGAAGTAGACGATTACGTTTTTTAAGTGCACGATGAGGACGATGACAGAAAGCTATACCGGGCACGTAACCGACTGACCGCAGCACTACGTTCTAGCCCTGGACGGCAATGCCTCGGGGTTTGTAGCCATCTATTTCGAGTGGGCCACCTCATGGAGAAGGAAATAATTCCCATCTTTCCCCACCGATCCCTTTGCTGCGTGTAAGCCGGGGCTGAGGAATCGTGTAGGAACTGCGCATTAGCAGAGTAATCTCAGTCGGCGCGGATGCCTTTCGCAGTCAGATTGTATGTGCAGAGGAATTTGAGAAAAAAAATAATGCAGTGCCTCCCTCCCCTCCCCCCCCCCGAAAAATAAATAAAAACATAAAAAATATACATTTTTTTATTTAAAATTATTGCGCCACGTCTCACATAGCGTATCATTTTGATAGAGAGGGCTGCTCGTAAAAATCCCAAATCAAGTGCTTTGGGCAAAGTAGTGTTCGGCGATTTTGGCCAGCACTGTCCGTGTAATTAAAATAAGTAATATTTTACTTTTCATTTTAAGTGTAAAGTAGCTAAAATCGAACTTCACGTTAAGCGCGGGCTTGTGTCTTCGCTTACAAAAGCGGCAAAGAAACGTTTTAAACTTCGTACCGGGTTTATGACTAAAAGGAAAAAGCAATACAAAAACAGTCAGCTATAGTGGTTTTTTGGGCTTCTCTGCTTTTAGTTGTCATAAAATATCCATATCTACTACTAAGCATACAAAGATAGATAAGGTAGATGAGTTTGACAGGGTTGCCGTATTCGCCATCTACATCTCAGGCTCGGATGACGGAATAACCGTCAAGGTAAGCCGAATAAATTACTAAAATGTGTTCATTAAGTTTCTAATGAATACATTTATCGGTCATGCTGCATGTGCGATATTGACGGAAAGTTACTATCAGAGGCCAGAACAATTTAAATAATTTGCAAAGAAGGTAACGGCTTTTTTTAGATATTTATCATCCACTTTGCGTGTTTCTTTTGATCAATTTACATATTGTGCGTATAAAGACATCCGCAAGCCCTGCCAACACTGACGCTTAGAAGACGACGTTGTCCTTTCAGCCACGGCGTTGCTACACTGGCAGTGCGCCGTCGGCTCATTCACCAAGAACGCACTGCCGAAATAGTGAACCGCTACACTTTACCAAATGATAATAGACTTCCTGTGACACGTTCGAGTTGCAGAATTTCAATAATCCTGGTGCCATTCCTCTTTTTAATGCAAAACAGTAGACAAATTGAAAAAAATAATTAAGGAAAACATTAGTCGAATGTCAGCCGGAAGTACCGCAATTAAAACAAACTTAATAAATATAAACAATTCACAACATTAAAAGCTATAAAAAGCTAAAAGGTGAGGCCTGAGCTTTCACTACGTCGTCATAACAGCGTGAAACCGGATATAATTGCAGGTGGTGCGAAGCAATTTATTTCATCAGTCTTCAAAATTCTGGTATAAAAAAGCGAAAAAAAGAGTTGGACTCAGAAGAGGTCTTTTGAAGACGAAGTGAATTTCGTTCTGTTACTACGCTTTGGGAATATACCAGGCGCAAAGGTAAGTTCATGTTTTATACGATGTTCGTGCCGAAACATTAACAGAGGTGTCAAGCTTATTAAGAAGTCTCTACATTTTAGTGCATTTCTTTCTAACTTCTAAGCAGTCCTTGAAAACAAAGGAACGCTCTTCGCCGAATATTCGGTATTTGATACTACACCAGTTCAGAACAAAAGGGTGGACCATGAATTGCTGGACGGCAGCACGGATCTTCATGATATCAGCTCTAATCTGCTCCACGACTGCTGACACCAAAGGTATTGCGTATTAATTTGCAAGTAGCTAGACCATTCAATTTTCGTAACCGGTGAAGTTATTTCACAATTCATCAGGAGTTCAATCACGAAGGTTTGCAAAAAAATGCGAATATTATTGTTACTTCTTTTAGCCCAATTATTTATGTAGTTTAAGAAATCGCAAATATCAATATATTACATCTTTCTGGATGTTCCAAATAATTATTTTTATAGGCAAAAACAATATTTTTGTGTAAACTAGAAGCCCGGCTCACCAACAAAATTCAGAGCTCAAATCAGTGTACCCTTTGTTTTTTCCTGAACAGTCATGAACCATAATTTTGACTATGGCGTTAGTCTTTGAGCAATTTGTTTCGCAAAATGAAGCTCCGACGAAAGCGATTAGTCGAAGAACAATATTTAGTAAACGGTGGCAGACAGTTTGTATAGATAGATCTTGATGTGGGGTTGACGTGAAGGCTAGAAGGAAAAGAAAACGAAGCGGGCATTGTAACTTTTATTATAGGACTGTATCAAGACCGACCGCTATTAGATCATCCGTAGTTTACTTACACCGGCATTCATTAGACGCGAAGAGCCACCACAATATGCGAAAATGTTTATTTTGCTTAACGTCACAAATATTGCCATATATGTAATGTAAAGTCATAAATGATATGTATGCATAATTAAAACTTCAACGCATGACGGTTTACGGCCTAACATCAATAAAAATGATTTACTTTCAAAATTGTAATTTGAAGCGTTACGAAGTCAAATAATTAATTTCAGCGTCCAAGCACGTTCCTCTTAACTTTTCGAATGACAGCGTGCCACGATGAATCTACTTGATGCTCGAAATTTAGCCGTGTATATTTTATAGCATCCAAAATACTTAGCAATGCGCAACGGAGCCACAACGATGATGAGTGATACCAACACGGGAATCGGTTATTCGCAGAGCCAGGTGAAATGGCTAAACGGGATTGGGAAGTGAAACTGTAGTTGAAAATTGGCCGGATGAATCCGTAGCTCATAAAACTGGGCCAGATTCGTCAAAGATGGGCGATCGCTTCGTAGCGTTGCATTTGGGAGTCAATGTGCATGGCTTCTGACTCCAGGATGTCAAAATATAGTTTGGCCAAACTAAATGTTATATTTTTTAATGATGTCGTACTTTTGTTAATTTCGCCACTGTTCAGAATTGACAGCTTTGTGCTCATTATGAAGACAAAAACTTGTGCAATACTACCTTTCGGCTGTGATTGCTGTGTTTATTAAGGCGAGCCAATATAAGAAATGATGTCGGCTAACATTTCTTTGTGCAAGCTAGCATAAATCACGAATGTTGTGTATCTTTCTTATTTCCACTCGTAAAAAAAAATGACGACAACAACAACAACGTATATTGTACATTCTGAACTTCCGTGGCGTATTAGTGCGACTGAAAGCTGGTACTTGGTGATTTGCAAATGCATTGGGTGTGCATGTAACCTGCAACTATTAGTTGTAGATTTAATCTTGAGTCATATCAAGTTCGAAGCTGATGTCCTCTGGTTGGTTCGTGGCTCCTTGCGATTATCCCAATTCTGGCAGAAGTGTAACCTATCCACATGCCACTACAAGATGCAAACAAACGAGCAATAATATTCAGAGGCTTCATGAACGACATAAAAGTGGCAGCCGACGTTTCGACAAAAGACAGTTTCTTAATGCCCCTGAAGAAGCTAAGTTTCCTGCTGCAACTTCTGCTACGACTCTTAAA
Organism: Ixodes ricinus; assembly: GCA_037355805.1. Taxonomy (NCBI): domain Eukaryota; kingdom Metazoa; phylum Arthropoda; class Arachnida; order Ixodida; family Ixodidae; genus Ixodes; species Ixodes ricinus. The sequence continues at coordinate 42,246 of JAZHYW010019436.1, read as the reverse complement.
GTTCCATAGAATCAATCTGCTTTTTTCCTTGTTACTCTAGACCTATGGTGCTCAAAATAAAACCAATTCCATTCATTCGGGTCGCTTTAAAGATGTTCGAACTGATTTTACCAGTTTCGTGCTTCGCTTAAACAACAATAAAAAAAGAGACTAATGTCACTATAGCCATTCGAACTACGGCTGCGCAATTGATTGATTAACCCTCCGATTAATTTAATAATACTTTAATCCCAATTATTGTTTTACTGGTTAGAGGGTTGGGTTCCGAGTATAAAATTTCATAAAGAAATGTAGAAAGGCCTATTATTATTTTACGAGGCAGCACTGTTTTGTTCCAGGATAAACCGATTTAGCATTTTCTATGACTGAAATTTAGAGTGAATATAAAGTTCAAATATTAACTTTAAAATAGTTATTGAAATCTAGTGCCCGCTTCTTCTATTTTTGGAGGATTATTGCGAAGAAAGCGCCGTGTAACTGAGATTTCGATTGGATGGCAAAATATACAAGATAGTCGAAATTAATCTTTAATCCAACGCTAAGGCATGCCACATGCATTTTTTCACCTTCTAATGGTACTGGAAAAATGAGCCGAAAATCAAAACTGGTGGGCTTCCTTCTTTCAGGAGAGGACGATGTCTGCAAGACCGACTGACTGTATGAGACTGGGTACGAACGCACTTGTTTCAGTGAACGGGATAATCTTATCAGACTTCTGGAATAATAATTGTATTTAATATTTTGCAGGTTTAGAGCTTAGTGATGCTATTAACGCATCTGCAGATCCATGTGATGATTTCTACGACTACGTGTGCAAAAAGTGGAAGAATAAGACCGAAATTCCGCCTTATTTGCCTAGCTATGGACACCTGTGGTTGATACGAGACGAAGTGGCCAAGAAAATTAATGGTAATTAACATCTTTAACAAACATATATTTTGTGAGTGATCAAACTAGAAAAGCAATTAGGTCAATTTTTTACATAGAAAGTTCCACGGAGTTTTCATAATTAATGTCACAAATAAGGAATGCAGTAGGTGGAAAAACCGGTAATTATTCTCACCATTGACGAACTTTCAAATTAAAATATTGATATTTAAAGTTTGGAACCAGGCATGGCTTGATTTACGTGATGTTTCAAACCTTTTAAAAAGTAACTTGTTTTTATCCTAATTATATTTTTGTATTTGTTTTCATTTATTGTCCCAGACGGACATATAACGTGCAGACGCGTTCATGAAACAAAATGCTCTTTCGAATTAAAGAAAGATGCATTGGCGGATCCTAGAGCCACACTATATGGCAGCGTAGTTGCCAGAGTAGCGCCACGCTTTTCCTTTGTGCCGCCTCTCACCGCGATTGGTCACTCGCGGCACCATAGCAACGAGCTGAGCTGGCTCGGTTTCCTTAGCAACCGAGTGACTACTTGTCACGTGGCATCGCAAGAGCCGTGATGGCACCGGTAAGATGGCAGCGCCCAGAGTTGGTGGATAAACGAGTCTGCTCGGTGCGCGGTAGTCGTAATGTGCCGCTTCTTGCCGACGATTTCGGACTACTCTCGTGCTCTCTGACACAGGTATAACGCGAAGATCTGAAAGAGTGAGACTTTATAGCTTTTCTGTGCAAGATCGCTTCTGATATTAGCACCTGTGCGACAGCATCAGTCATATCGCCGTAGCCGTGCTCGGATTCCTGAATGTGTTCAAGGATCGATAAGACTTTTGCATGCAATTTTCGCATACTCCTAGCCTTGTTTGAACGTTGGAATGTCTGAGAATCAATGGAAAATGTATGCGTCGCATGTTGGACCTTGGGGAACTTGTTTCTGCCCCAGGTAAACCGCGTAATCACAGAAACTTTTAGCGAGGAAGCTCCTGCGTTCTTTACGTTTTGTAGTCATCAACGACTTTACGATATAGCGTTTAGGATAACATTTTCGCATTTTCAAGCTTTTTTTGAATGTTGGAATTTCTGAGAATTGAGACGAAAAGTATACGTCGTGTGTAGGGCCTAGGGGAAGTCGTTTCAGCCCTGGGTCACCGAATAATCAGAGCAACTTTAAGCGAGGAAGCGCCTGCAATCTTCACCCTTTCGTACTAAACGACGATTTTACGAATTGACAGTTCTGAAGACTTTGATAAACGTGCTTTCGTTGCAATAGCTTGCATTTGATCGCAGTGTTTTTTTTTTTTTTTTTCAAATGACAAGCTGACGTTTGCTCAAATGACGTATGATGAAATGACCTGCTCTATAACAGTGCATCAACACATACTATTATACTTATATGCTCACAGGTCTGTTCCCCTTTGTAATTAACAAGTTACAAACAAATATTTTTACGAGTGTAATATTTAGTTTCTGTAGCTGGGCCCGTTTTGTGCTCGTTAATGTCCGTGTAGCTATGATGTTATCATCATGTGTGAATGGTTCTAAATATCTTCTTTGCAATGCCTACAAAAGCCAAAATGACGTCAGCCGACCCAGCTCACGCATTTGACGAAAACTGCGTCACTCAGACGGATGCGCTCGTCAACAATCAATTCGTCGACGAATATTTGAATTCGCGTTCGTGGCCAATGACTGCACATGAGTCCCCTTGCGAATGCCAAGTTCTATGGTGTGCTTAAAAACACGGTGGAAGCTTGGGTAATGCTTGGGGTCATCGCACCGCTGCCCTAGCATGTCACGACCGCGTGATTCCACGGTTCTCTTTTGAGTTGAGGATTGAAGCTAAGGGAGAAGAAGTCAAAAATCATTTCATGGCCCCTTTGACACGGGTATACGTGCTGCACCAGATAAAAAATTGACTTTTTGCATGCCGGTAAACTTCCGGACGACCACTTGGCCTGTCGGCAAAAACACCTCTTTTGATGGCGTTAACAATCCTCTGTAGACCGCCGTGCTGTCCTTCTTGGTTTAACCCCGTCGACAGCTCATCGCCCAAAACGAGAGGTGATACGTCGTCGACGTCGCTCATCGCCAGTCGGTGAGATAATCTCATATTGAATGAATGATTGGGTCTTGAAGAAGTATGGTGCTAAGCATACATTCTCTTACTATGGGGCAGTCAAGCAGCAGTCATGTCCCAAGGCAATCGTCCTGTCGTGGCCGGTGTAATCGGATTTCGTTCCATAGAGCGAAATCAGAAAGTATAAGGACGGCACGTTCGTCCCACGAAGCGGCCGCCATCTCATCCATGCGGAAAACCACTCGCCTTGTCCGTGCACCCACGATACTTAGCAGCTCTCGTCGCCCGACAGTCCCTGGCTGCAAATCGTCTCACTTCACAGAAGAAACAGGCACCGCTCCTCCAGAGGCCCGTGCCGTGCCACCATGCAAAGCGTCTTTTAGGTCTTTTACCACTCTTCAATTAACAAATGGAGATATCAACTAGATAAAGGTTGCCGCCCGGCGTCACTAGCAGAATGGTTACCATGGCAACCTCCCAGGCCCAAAATGGAGATCACTATAGGAGCCTCTGACGTCGTTCATCTAGATAATTTTGCGTCGTGTCTGCTACTCTGGCAGCTACGCTGCCATATACAGAGCCGTATATTAGGAGAGTTTGGACAATAGGCGGAGCAAAGGCTGCCGGCCAGCGCCGAAGATTCCCCCCACGCTTAGAGCGTAAACTAAATTTGTGACACAGCGTCGACCAATCAGGAGACCTCTACTCCATCTCACAAATGTCTGCAGTGAAGACAAAGGCACAGGCGCGTGAGCCTAGCTCAGCGAAACGCTTTTGTTTGCACGAGACCTCGTGCATTAGGAGGCACTTTCCAAAGCCACGCGCTCGTGCCCACGCCTTTGTCTGCACTGCTAGAACAGCGTCCTGAGACTGGCTGAAAGAAAGCAGTGCAAAGGGTGGGGCTGCGCGAGCGTCTTGAGACGCGGAGTCCCGCTCGGCACGGCTCAAATTATACTTCGTTTCACTTTATCGGCGAGCGAAGCCAAAGCTATGAGGCGCGAGACCAGCGTTTTTTGCATTTCTCCCCAGCTCGCGCGCTCGAGCAAAGCCTGAACGCACGGAGCTTCCGTGCTCGCGCTTCCAGTTTTGCCTTCGCTCGCACATAAGGTGAAACGAAGTACAGTCGTGTCACAAATTTAGAGCACACGACCACCGCTAGGGGCTGTTTCGCGGCCTGTGGTTGGCCCCGAGATGCTCGCCTATTCAAACCAATGTATGGCCAAACTTCTCAATAAACGGCTCTGGCCATATAGAGTGGCTCTAGTGGATCCTTAAGGCGGGATCTCACTGCTCATACATCACACAGACGACGCTCTGCAAACACTAGTCACCACAATATCCGTGGTTGGAATGCCGCGTGCCAAGTTTTCTCCTTGAACTCATTGCCATGCAGCATTCGAAGCACAGATCTTGTGGTGACTCGCGTTGGAATCTGTCTGCAGGCTGTCTTTGTATGATGTTTAAGCAATGTGACACCGGCTTTACTAAATGCGTTAGCACGATCTCTGTGAAACGCCTCAACGTCCCTTTTTCGGAAACGCTAGCGTCGACCCCATCACTTTTTGTTTTGGCTTTCTCTTTGCTTCCTCTATATTTTTCTGCTTCTTGTTTGCTCGTTCCGGGGTCAGTGTTAGCGTTTCGCAAAGGGGGACGTGTGTCGCGTTTCCCTAGGGTCATGCTAATGCATTCCCTAAAGGCCCCGTCACACTGAAGCAACAGTTGGACAAGTCTATCCAGCAGCACGAGAGAACCGTGTTTCCGGCGACTCTGTCACATAGTGGGCAACAACAACAGTAGTTCAACATGCTGCTGCCTCCCGGCAACCGTGTTGGCCGATTTGTTGTTCGGCCACCCAGTCGCATCGCGCTAACGGTGGGGACAACACGGGGAACACTCCGCCATCTTGATCGTTTACCTTCGTGCGCGTGTGGCACGGAGTCGCTGGAAATGTGACTCTGCACAGTGTGAGTGCATTCGGAAGGCCGGAAATTACCACAGTACGACATCAGCCAGTGACTGTGATTAGACAACTTGGCACGGAGTATATTTTTCACCCTTTATTTTATCAAAATGTTTTTCGTTCGCTGACAAAGCAGACAGCCCTAACGGAGGAAAATGAGATCACTGATATATGTTCGGGATTTACACCACCGTATAAAGTGTTTCGGTCCGGTTCTTTCCTCCATGGAATTCTTTATTTCTACTGTAAAATTGCTATCGCCGGCGGTACTCCAAAGCGTATTTTGTAGCATGGTGTTGAGATGAACTGACAGTGCTTCGAAACTGGGACACCGACACGATGGGCCTTTATAACAATCGGTGGAATTAATCTTTTTCAACGCTGTGTAATTGCCTCATCGACTGATATGTGATCGCTTCATTTCCCAAAACGTCCTGGGTGTCTTTTAAACAAATCAGGTGTCTGGCAGCTGCTGTTTCTAAGTTCAAAGCATCAACAATCATAGTCAAAGTGGTCGTTTTAATGCATATATTTTTTTAATATTTCATTTTCTGGATTATTTTTTATTATATTTTATCAGCAAGTGAGTAGACATGCCACATTAATTCACTAGCAGTTACGTGAGCTCGTCTCTCGGCGGTTCTAATTTCAACACCTGTCTGGACGTTCACTACCATAGCTGTGACCATTTCGACAATCTATTTCCGTAATTACGCAGTATAAAACATTTAGAAAATATTTCAGTTGCACGCCAGACTTAATTATTGTTAAATAAAGTTTTTCAAGCCTTTATTTCAGTGAGACGTTAGTGATAGGGGACTAGCTCTGTCATCGAAGCTATTTGTGCTGTCGCGTTGCCTGTCCAAAATTCGCTCAGCCAGCAATCAGGGCAACACACGTTGTCCAACACAAGTTGCTGCTGTTTTTCTTGCCGAAATCTGACATACCGAGTCAACACTTTCGTTGTCGTCCACGTTGCGCTGCTGTTGCCGCGAATGTGGCAGGTTTTCCAGACAACACATGGAGCGAGCAACAGGTTGCCCGACTGTTGGACAACGTGCTGTGTTGTTGTTGCCGTCGTGTTGCCTCAGTGTGACAGGGCCTTAAGGATACGCTAATGAAACTCCCTTCATATTTTTCTGGCGAAGTTGGCTCGCCGAGCCCGCTTCGCCCCATCCTTTGTCGTACGCAGAGCAGCGCCTGTTTGCAGCTTCTGCGCCTCATTTCGACGAGCCGAGCTAGGCGCTGCTTCCACTCTATCTCGTTCGCCCACCTTTCACGCTTAGCAGCGGCATCCGCTGACGCTGCTTTCCCTGTTCATCGGTTTCTCGCGCGCGCATTGGCTCCCACCCGTAACGTCAGCTTCCCATTGTTCCTCCAGTACTTCTCCTCTCTACGCGGTGCGCTTCTCTTTCCACTGCTTTGTCCGGAGACGGACGACGTCAGCTTTTCGCTGTCATGTAGGTACTAATGCTAACGCATTAATGAACCTTCCAGTTGTTTTTGCAACGCATAAATAAACCACGTAGTAAATATGATTGAAACTATGCCGCTGATATCTGAAGGCAAAACGCTGCAGCCTTAATAAAAAGTTATAAGCGATTGTCCAAAACGTTTGTATCAAGAAACAGCGTCCTGTGTTGGCAGCAAACAGAAGGCGTGTACTTTCAGCGTGTTGTGACTTGTAAACAGTGGCATTTCACAGTGTCAATATTTGTTTTGTCCTTACAGGTTTCTTTTTTTTTGCCAGGATGAACCGCTCCTTTAATAATAGACCCCGGTGCAAACGTAATAGTTGACCAGCAAAGCAGACGTTTAAAATCCACAGGACGATAGCCGTTTCTATTTTTTTTTCTTTACCACTTTTCATCATTTCTCTCACGGCCTCAGCCATTGGACGGCAACTTTCCTCCCTACATGGCACATCTCACATTACGGTTCTCATGACATTTGCCTTTCTCTATATACCTCAAAACACACAAATACAAGATGAACATTGTTTAATGATAATCTTTAAAGCAGTCCATTTTGATTCAGGTAGCAATTAGTTTGAGACCTGCATTGGCATCATCATCGGAGGTGTATGTTTGTGTTGCGAGGAATCTTTACATGGTATATTTCACGTGCCTCATAATTTATTTTAGCCGCGAACCAGGTAAGTGACTAAATAATCATATGAATATGAGAATCGACTTTGCGAAATAGCAGTCGATTTCACGTACGAATCTACATCACTAGCGTGTCTTCATTTTGTCTTGTTTACTCTTTCTATTTATCCTTTAGTATGCAAATGGTACCGGATCTTTAGATAGCGTGAGGCATGGCTAACAATGCTCAATCAGTAATGATAGGGACTTTTAGAGGTGCTCGTATGACAGCATCGGAGATTGGAGCACGTGTAGCGAAAGCTCGCACTACAGAATCCATGAATTCTCGGTTCAATCGTTGCCACTGCCCATTTCAATAGACCTTTCCGAAAAATTCAAGGAGCCCTTGCAGCGAGGGAAATTTTGGGGATGTTCGCATGTGCGCTTAGGACGGCTCGAACGCCTCGTGTAATCCGGTAGCGGCACGATTCATTCTTTCTTATTGTGAGGAGCTCAGAACACACGCAAAACTGAAGCGAATGGAAAGGAGGGTGATCACATACTCTGTTTTGCTTTTGATCCGCCTCTCTGTGGTCTGAAATCACGAACTGTTGAACCAACGTCAACTTTGTCTTCGCTTCTTGATAATTTCACGTGCCGTACATCTGAACGTGACACTGCGTAAAGCAGACGCTGGGGGCACCACATATTTCCGGAAAGGTCTATTTGTGATATGCATTGTGAATACGTGTGTTCGTGCACCTTGCGCAGTATGAACGATATGTTATATGTAATATATAAAAGTTATCATCTATAAAGCAAACCGGTGTCGGCACATTACAAGGGAAGACCAATCCCACGCTGTCGAAACACTCACGTCTCATTAGCTTCATTTTTTTGTATAGCTTCTGATACGTTTCCGTCGATATGTTCCATGGTAACGTTCCCTTACAATCAATGTTACGGTCATTTAAAAAAAGGCCACTACATAAATTAAATACCAATTCTACTACGATACAAAAATGGCCGGTACATTTTTTGAATATTTATCTCCGGTGCCTCGGACGTGTCACTGGCGTCGGTGTCGTATAAAGCAACACGCTGTTCACAAACAAGTCAGCGTTTTCCCCACACCAGGTGTGGGTATAGCGCGTACGCAGAATCCAGATTCGCGTGAGAGGAAGCGTCTGCACATGCGCAGTACCGACAGCAGCACCACCGCAGCAACGTGACGTCAGAGGGCTGAGTTGATCCCAACGTTACTAGATTACCTCAGTTGTGAACTCCCGTGGAGGGGGTACCTCCCCCCTCCCTCACTCACATCAATCCGCTTGTCGTCGTTCGAAGCGCCACCTACATTTTGGTTTCATAACTGCGCGTTCCAAAGAGCACAGCTGAAGCGCCCAATGGCGATCATAACGCCGCCATTTCTCCCGCAGCGGTCACTCGAGGAAATGCACGTGACATCTATTTTGGCTTCAATCGGCCATTTCGGAGCCGAAACAGATACGGTGGAAGAGATTACAGGGGTGCCACCCCCTCTCCAGCGGAGCGCCGCGAGACACCACCGAAGTTAAGATGCGCCTAGGTCGGGACGCGCTACCTGAAATCGCCGCTGAGGCATGGTTGTATGAAAACAATATTGATTGTGCTGGAAACCTTGCAAACTAAATATTTTTGAAAACATCACTCGCCCCTCATTTTGTACTAAACTCCAATAAGATTTACTACAAAAAGAGTTTTTTCCGTTGGTTTTTACGTGTCTAGTAACGTAGAAACGAATGTATCCCTATTCATTTACCAAAGCAGCCGTCCGGCGGCGCGTCGAGCGACGCCGGGCGAGTCGTGGTGATTGAGGGGGGGGGGGGGGTACTGTTCGTGCATGCAGCGTCTATGAGCAGTTCCGTATCTGAGCTAATCTAATAACGTTGGTTGATGCATAGATACCACGCTATCAACGCTATCTCTTGAAGTACTAAAAAAGGTCTCTGTAGTCTTATCGAGCGCTCAGTAAATTTTTGGCTAGTTTCGACATCTGTCTATCCAAATTAAAATTTATCCTTTTTATTGTTCTTCATTTGGAGAAAGGAGGGAGGAAAGAATGCGACTCGGATGTTGATATTAGGTTACTAAGATTAACTAAAGAGCTTCTGCCCATTCCATTCTGAATGTTCGAGCATTTGGCGCATGCTTTTCTAGCTTATGAAGTGGAGAGCTATAGTCCGCGGGACAAGTTATATCGCTTTGGGTTGTTTATTTTAGTTAACAGTAGAACGATTTATGGCATCTGAAAAAAACTGGATTATATGCGTCAATGAAGGAGATTGCACCTTTGAAACCTTAGTTCCTACCTATGAACTAGCTGTTCGATGGGACAACAAAACAATTTTGCAGATACACATACATTTACAAAGACATCGGTAATGGCAACCTCAAGAGCGCCGTGACAGTGCACTGTAATATCCATTAATCTCTCTTTGAGTCCCAGTGACACGTACGTCCTCTTTAATGTCATTCGAATCCGGCTAGATTCATGTAGTAGGTCTCCAAAATCATTCATCCGATTGCGTTGCCTAACGTCGAATCTAGGTAATATGCATGGTGATTAACAAACGGAACAAAAGGCGGAAACGAGCTGGTGAATATTAGTCAAGACAAAAACCTCGAGACCGCTGGTAGAAACGACACATACACTGGAAGGTCTCAAACACAGCCTTGCCTAGTGTATGTGTCGTATTACAGTTTCGGGGTTTTCGTCATGCTCAAGTTGATCAATTTATTTTTTCTAAAGAAGAGAGAGGGGGGGGGGAAGTGGTGACTCACGTGGGATTCAGGTATGATAAAGAAATTCCGACGTTTGGACGGTCTTCTTGTTCAGCGTCCCGAGTCGCTTACAGCCACGGCAGGCTCTTGCAATCTGATATTCATTAGTGCGAGCGTTGCACAGCAGTATTTTTATTTCGTCCTGATTAAAGTCCACCTGCATTCGAGAAGCCCCCATGACGGCATATCATGGAGGCTTTGAGCTGTCTCGTCGCAGAACTCCAGGAATCTGATTGTAGATTTTGTTGGTCGGTTCCAAAGCCCAAAGCCCATTTACGTTTTCGAAGTCGGGCGCTTTACGTATATTCAACAGGTTCCTTCAGGGCACTCTCCAATTTTCGGATCGCGCCGTCCTCTGACTCGTGGCAATTTGAGGTGCTCTGACTTCGAAGTGGGAGAGCATGCCAGAGGACCGGTGACGTGACTCATGCCACTTCCTCTCTTGAGTTGAAAGAGAAAGAACCCGATACGGCTGAGAGGTCGGACGCCGTCGCGTTTGAATGCCGCACCGATCCCGCTCTCTCTGGGCAGTGTCTGGAGATGCTCGGCGCTTGAAGGGGAGCCGCAGCGAAAGTGAGCGTCCACATTGAAGGCTGCCATTTTTTGAACGGGCGTGCGGACATGCGACGGGGGCGCTGGATGGATTAATGGTATTGGCTAAATCCTTCGTGTCGGGCAGTAGCTTGAGCCATGGCAGTGGAGCGGTTACGGAAGTTGTTTCGGTGTTCGGTTCCGGTGTCGGCGCTCGGACTGCTGCCGGAATATTTGCCGAGCATTCGGCTGGCGCGCCGTTCCTCTTGGTCAGATTTGGAGACGCTCCCGGATCTGGCAGATCCGATTTAGAGGATTGGAGTGCTGAGAAACGTTCAGCCGAATATACCATTGAGAACGTTTGAGCTACTCGGGTATTTAAAGTTTCGATTGATAACAACGAGTGCTCTGGCAAAAGAGAGGCATGCAGATGACGCGTAAGAGGTGAAAGATGCCGCTCTGGTATAGCATTATAAATATTCTGTGGGAATCTTCAGTACTAAATTACTACTTAGTGGCTAAACATCCACGTGACACCGGCTGTACGAGAAATGCCCTTTTCTGCGCAGTTCAGTAGCTCACGTACCAGAACTCCAGGTAACATAAAATAGCGTTTTCTGCTCGCTGATAAAAGTGTGTTCGCGCAATAACATCTATCGCTGCCGGCCACTTTTCGCGCACTGTGGCAATAAGCGTCTAATTTCTATGGTAATGCGCTATTTTATCTTAAACAATATAGTGAGATAGGCCGTTTTTAGATTTATTTTTAAACTGGAAGCATGACTTTTTCTACAGTCATGAAAATAAGAAGTTAAATTAATATAAAAGATTATAAAAAAGTATGTCCAATAGGAGCAGTACCTGCCTTCGTTGCAACCAAGGGTGGATGCAGGTGTTCCCTAAAAAGGGGGGGGGGAAGGGGGAGTCGGTGTATCAGATGCTTGAGAAACACGCCCGCCCTCCTCCCGTTTACTAATTGTACTTAAGGTACAGTAGCAGGCGTCAATGTACTATCGGAGGAAAATGAAATGCGAACAGAGGAGTGCGTGGCTCAGCGGTACAGTCTGCGTCGCCTGGAAGTGAGCCTAGGGACGAGTGGCGTGGCTCATCCCGATGTGTATACGCCACTCGCTCGGCGCTTCCCAGAGCGCCTCGCTTTAGCTGCTACTAGCGGCGAGCTTCCTCGCGTCGCACGCGTCGAGCAAGCAAAGATAGCGGTGATAGATTTCAGCGCACTAAGAGGCGCAATGCCGAAGCTTGGGAAGCGCCGAGCGAGGGGCGTATACACATGGGCCTAGGTCACACAGCCTCACCCCTAGGCTCACTTCCAGGCGGCGCAGCCTGTACCGCGAGCCACGCGCTCCTCTGTTCGTATTTCATTTTTCCTCAATAATACATTGCCCTAATCGAAAAAAAAATTGCGTACCTTGTCATGTGAAAACGCGCTCTTTAGAAACATCGTCTGGTCATTTCTCCGAGTAAAATAATGGCGGTTATACGACCGACACAAACGCCTTATAACTTGGCTGTGTCGAATAGCTCGCCAGCGAGAGTAAAACAACTACTCTGTGGCGAACGACTGCTTACGTGCAGAAAGGCGAAAGCATTCCAACACGCAGCGCATTCTTGCAGGCAGCGCGCCACGTCTTCCTATCGCACACGGCGGTCCAGCGGTGACATCACGCGTCAGCCAATGCGCAGCCGCGGCGAACCCCTCCTGGGAAACGACGGCTTCCGTGACAAAGCATATGCGTTGCTGTGCTATTCTTTGTGTTTTACTTCTGACCTGCGTCGCGCTTTGACCTTCAGCTCCCCCGCCGCCGCTTTGACCTTGAACTTGTTTCTATTTGTAAAGTGTGCTTGATGATGTAGTTTTATCGACCATCTTTCGGGGACAACGCCGACGGCTTTTCGGTAATGGGACAAGTAAGGCTTTCGCCTTAAAAAAACGAAGAGAGCGGTGCCGATCGCCGTAGCGGCACGCCATTGTACGGTCGCACGTGACACGCCACCACGTCATTAGGGAGTTTTCGTAGACCGCGTTTCCCCCTCCGCTAGGCCGTACGCAACGAAGAAGCCGCTTACTGCGCCTGCGCGTCCATGGCCTCGTCTGTAGAGTTCCGGGTATCGTAGCGCCATGCGGAAGTAGCCGGGCGCCGATACTTCTAGCTCTCGTAAACCTAGTTCGCCTTCAGATTTTTCGATATCTTTCGGCTTATCCTGAAGGCTAATATGTCCAGAGAACCTTCGGCATGACATATCCCGTTCTGGCCGTTGACAGATTTGAAAATGGCCAGCAGTAAAGCGCGAAACACATGTACGACGAAACCGTCCGATCCGATGTGCGAAGTGCCGGAATGACCTTCAGGGGGCGAGGGTTTTCGTAGCACCGGAGAGCGTTGAAAACCCTCGCCTCCGACCGTCGTATTGCCTGATCGGACGTCGGATCGGACGGTTTCGTCATACATGTGTTTCGCGCATTATGCATGAAGTTGAGAGGAAGCGCTTGCGTCGAGGATAGCTACACCACATACCGGCTTCATAAGTGCCGGGACGTCGACTGCTACCTATTGTAATGTAAAAATTGATGACAGCAAACGGAGTGCAGTTAGCGGGACGCACAGGTCAGATTACGGTGGCTCTCCCCGAAACAGTCGACAGAAGACAGGAGTTCAGACCGCTTTGCCCGTTGTCCTTGGCAGCTGCGGGACATGTGAGCATGGACGCTACATTGTCCACCAGCGCTGGAGGTGAAGAGCTCTCCCTCGGGCGACAGGAGAGTTTCTCTTAAATGAGGCCGCGTCGGCGTCCTGCCAGCGCGATGTCCTTTGTGCGTGCAAGGTTGGCCCCCAGCATATGGATAATCTTGATTGTCATTTTTAATTTCTAAAGGCCTTTCGCGTAAATGTCATTTTAGGTGCCCGTCTGATAGAGGTATTAGACCACACGAGTAATGGCGCAGAAGGGCCGTCCGTGTTTGACAGCGACAATAAAGAATCACGCTTGAGACCCTTGTGATAGTGCTGAAAGCTTCTTGGGCCTCTAGATTCACATGTTATGACAGAAGGTATTTCGAAGGAAAGGTTCCGTCAGGTTCCGTCGTCAAGCTCTAATGGCGTCCATTCCTTCACACGACCCACTGTTCGCACGACACTCTTTGCGCTGTGAGCCTTCGTCTTGCACAGCACTCTCTGCGGTGCGAGCGTTCATATTCCACAACAATATGTTCCTGCTAACCCACTATAAAATGCGCGTTCCGAAGTGTTGGAATTACATACGTCGAGGTAACAGCAGTGCACAGCAGACAATCATCCTATTCATTATATGATGGGTTGGCGCCCATGGCAGGGATTATGTGAAGCAGGAGCAACGGCGCCAAAGTATGGGCAAGCCAGAAATCGGGCAGGCATTTTTAGTATGAAGGAGGCTATGATGAAGCAGATTATACATCAGACAATTTAGGAAGGCTGAAGTCACGTGTGAAGCGCGAAAGTGCACCAAGTTACCATCCGAGCGGCAAGCACAGGGCAGGCGACTCGAAAACGCGGATTATAAGAATATCATCCGCGTTTTCGCATCGTCAGTCATGTCTCTTTATTTTGTTTTGTGCTAATTTATTTATCTTAGTATACCGTACTTTACTCGAGTAATAGCAGCACTATTTAAGAACAAGGCCCTTGCGGCTACTTTCCCATAGAACACATATACAACCAATCATTGCGTTGCGCATAAATAGCATAGCAAATAACCAGATCGAGAATACGGTTCTCCATACAAATTCAATCTTCAAGGATGGAATCATGGCACGAAGACGTTATCTCTGTCCTGTAAACAGCTGGAATATGCGGTCGAACGGGGTTATTGGAAATCTGCGTGCTCTGCGGAAAAGCGAACCCTCAGGCTTTCTTCATAAACAGTGCGGCTATTACTCGAGTAAATACGGTAGGTAATTTTTTTGATAATTACTACACAAGACTCGTTGCCTGATGACCATTGCAGTCGATAAAGTTATCCTGGAGGAATTATTATACTATTTCAACATTCTTTTATATATTCTTTGGAGACTGAACAAAACGTCCCGATAGTGGCAGGCATTGATATCGGGGTTCAACAAATTCACAAATAATGAAAATGGCATTTGCTTTTTTTTTTGACAGCTTGTTCCTTTTGAACAAATTGTTGACTGGAATACCATGTGTATTTAAAAACCGAGTGGACATTCGAATACAAAATTCTGGATTAATAGAATATGGGCTGACTATATATATATATATATATATATATATATATATATATATATATATATATATATATATATATATATATATATATATATATATATACATGCATATATATATATATATATATATATATAAACAGCATTTTAAAATTTGCGTCGGAGAAAATGAAAAGCTTCTAATTTACTTTTTTATGCATTCTACAGACACTTTAAGCAATATGACCACACCAAAATCTCAAGCCGAATCTCTCAATGAGAAAATTGCAATGGCCTATCAATCATGCATGCGGGAAGGTACGTATTTTGCAATAATATCCGGAAGAATAAAAAAGCGAAGATGAAAGAAAAAGGCCGTTATTTTATTCGCAGATATCTCTCTGGACATGCACAGATTTCTCGTGAAAATACACATTAAAAAATTATTTGTCTCTCCGAATTTAAAAAAAAAAGAAGCTCCATTTGCTAAGCATGCGCACATTCTAGTTTCTGGCTTTCATTAATATTATTCTGTGATATATTTTCAGATTCTTCCGAACCAAAAGAAGAAATAATCCGGCTACGAAATACCTTGAAGAAATTTGGCATCCCTAAATGGCCGATGACACCTGGTTCAAATGAAAGTATAAACTGGACAGAAATATACCGAAAAATGCGAATTGGAGCAGACCTGTCGGTTATTTTTAGTATTAATATCAACCCTAATCTTACTAACACGTCGCTGCGAGCCATTCACGTAAGTAGCGTCTTAAATATTCCTCTTTGCAATGTGATGTTAGCAAGCTTCACCCAGAATTGAAAATGTAAGCTTGCATTAAGTAGAACAACGTAATCATTAACTGTCAGCCTTGTTTAAACCAAAGCGACCCAATAGAAAATACATAAAACTGCTAGGAGGCCTGGGAACAAAGTGCGCCGCCATCTTGGTATAATCATGTTAGTTTCGGGCTTTCGACATTTCGAAGGCAGTTGCACTATCTCAACAATTGAGATGCTAAAACGTCGTGAGCACCCAACCTAGACTAAGGACTAGGCCTTCGTGCCTTTTATTTTTGATGACACCTTTTTTTTCGGCGTTAAGGAGCGAGAAGTCGTATCCTTTAGTTGTAAAACATTTGATTCGCCGTTTTAGCTCGCAACCCATACATGCCACCAAAATATGATTATTTTCGATTGGCTGTTAGTAGCAAAAGCTTCCATCGGTGAAACTTTCGGAGTTCCTGTAAAGCAGACATTACCCTCAGTATTATTTTGGAAGTGTTGCAAAGAGCTCGAATCAATTTAAGATAGCTTCGACCTCAGTAGAGCACAAGTCGCGGACGTCGGGCAGGAAAACGAGGATTTTCCTAATCCTGGTAGAAAGACTGAATGTAGGTGTCCGTTTTTTAATACGCGAATTTCTCAAACCTACCCGCAAAATTCCTTTTGCAATAAAATTTTGTTTTCAGCCCTGCAACAAAAAAAAAACACAAAAAACAAAAAACAGAACGGGCCACGAATTTAGGTTTGCGTCGCCGAACTTCTCATCATGTCAATTCTGTGTTGTAGCCGATGTCGAAGTTCTAGCTTCTGTGATCAACCAAATCAAGTCATGTAATCAAAATTTCTGTTCGACAAGAACGACAGTAAAATCGCCCCTCTATGACAGAGTTCAGAGCGAACAGACACGCAGTCTCTATCTGTTATGGTGTCCGTTCCGCGTACAGGCATTCTAAATGTCTCCTGCGTAATTTTAGGAATTTTTTTTTTACAAAACTGGTTTATGATTGATTTATACAACGAATGAATCCACGGCAGATTGATTACGTGACGACTCGCCTGCGGATCATACATCTCTCTAGCGCATCTACGCGAAGAAGGCGACAAGCAGACGCCAGCGAGGACGGACTGAACCTATTCGCGACCCCACAGTGCCGCAAAACTCCGACATCACACTGTGGCACCGTTGACCAAGAGTGAAATTGACGTTTGCTGCTACGGTCACGTTGTTACCACGAAAAGCAATCCCTCTGTATGCACAGAGCGACAAAGGACACTGTTATAGACTTAGCGCGAACCGCCTCTGTCTTTAATATCCCAAGGCATGACAGGTCCTGCTCGGGGAGACATCATGCAGCATAAAGCTGGTCACGTCCTGGGCTTGCGGAGGGGCGTTTGCAGATGCCTTCACACACTCCGTGCTCGCGCACAACACTTCGGTACAGCACAAGTCACAAGAAAGGTCTTGCTGCATGAAAGGCTGATTGGACGTGCAAAAAGATGGTGGCGTGCTAGACGAGTTTTCACAGCAGCTTCTTTGAATCTTCACATGGACCAGGAAGGTACCGACGCGTCGTGCAGCCAGGCAAAACTTGCACAGCTTCTTCTACTCGGGCAATCAAGAATTCCTGCGACAAGATGAACCAGGGAACGCAAAAAACACAATGCTGCGCCATTTTTATTTTGCTCGTCGGAAAAAACAGAACAACAAACAAAGGAAACGTTGTACCGCTGCCAGACTAAGCACTTTTCAAGTCAATCACCCGCCAAAACTCCGCGAGTGAAAAGGCGCCCGGCCATATCGGTCTGCGCGTCCGTGGACCAGACGCGGAACGCAGGAATCCGTGATGAGTCACGTGGCAACGGCCCGTGGACGAAAATCGCGATTCGGTTCGTCGTGTGCATCTGCCATTTCTGACGCCAAGCCAAGTGTACTGAAATCTCTGCGACGCATTGTTTCCTAGCAGTACTAAGAAATCACACTATTTCATTAAACGTATTAAAATAAATGACTGCTGTTTTCTCGCCCTCGACGTTCATTGTTAACAATGCACATCTTGAATTATGGTTGCATCATAGATTTGTTAAGCTGTACCTTCCTTCTGTTTCGCTTTCACAAGCTTGGTCTATCCCACATAAGTTCAGCTGCTTTCGCATCAAGCAAGAAAGAAACTGACTTTAACGTGCGCCAAAAAAACCATAAAACAAAACTTAATTTAGAAAAAAATTTAGTGAAACATCCTGAAACAAATTAAGACAAGTGCGCATGTTTTACACGCACCTTAAAAATTGAGAGGTCTCTATAAAAATGTGTGAACCAGCACCCGCCAATGAGCACCCCCACAACTGAGATCGCGAGTGGATTTGCCGATCCTTCAAAGTAGCTTGTTCTGAAGACCTTTAGTGAGACCGTAACACCTGAGTCAGACGGGCAGATAAAAGTCCTTTAGAACGAACTCCTTTCGAGAATCTGTAGATTAGCTCGCAATCATACGCTTATTGGTGTGCGTTGGTTTCGCCGACCCTTTAAAGGAGTTCGTTCGTAACTGACACCCTTCTTATAGTTGCCCCTTCCCCGGCATAATACGGGGTTTCACTTCAATAGCCACAAATAGGCTCGGGTCGTGCGATAACGCATAGATGTTTCTTCGCCTTGTCGCTGATTTTGTTTTGTCAAAAGCTGCCTGTAAACAAACGAGTAGAAAGAACAATAAACTGAACCTTGTTTACGTATGTACATCGCACGCGTGGAAAGTTGTTTACACAGGAGAACGCAGCATTCGTTGGCGTTGTACCTGTCGCGCCAAGCGGCCGCTTACTTGCTATGTGTCCTTCGCAGGTCCGGTGCGCATGGTTTCACTTCCTTGCCGCTACCAATATAGCGGACGTAGTTCTCGGCCCGCTAGTAGAGTGGCGCTGTGCATTTCGCATACCTAGAGTTCCTGTATAGAGTTCCCTGCACTACGGCAGTCAGAGTTGAGCCGTTCGTCCCCGTAGCGCCGGCTTTCCTGCACGGCACGGGATTCTGCTCCTCACGAGGCTGAATTCGGCGAATAGCGGCGTCGCGCTCTTTCCCTTCCTCTCCTATAAAACACGAAAGGAGGAGGAGGCAAAAGCAGGGTAAAATACGCCGAGGCGCTTGCAACCATATTTGGGTAGTAATTAAATTCACAGTAATTGAATTACTGTAGTTATCACTTTTTCTTAGTAATTTGTAGTTGAAATAATTACTTTCTTCATAAAGGAATTGTAATTGTAATTTAATTACTTTCTAGCGTCAGAATTGGGGTCGCTCGAGAAATTAGTAATTGTAAAGTAATTGCATTACATTTTAAAAGTAATTTGTAATTGTAAATAATTACTTTTCACTGTAGTAGTAATTGTAGGTAAACTACTTTTTGAAGCAAAGTAATTGTAATTGTAATTAAAATTACTATTTGGAAGTAATTTACCCATGTATGCTTGCAACGGCGGCAAATGCAGCCGTATCGGTGGCTTTCCTGCACGGAGTTTTGATTTTACTCCCTCACGTGGTCCCATCTCGACGAATAGCATCGCGGCGGCATGTGGGAAACAGACGCGCAACTCTGGCTCCCGTACACTTCTCAGATATAGGGGAGTGGGGGGAAGAGGGTACCCCTTGTCCCATATGTAACACCACAAAACAACAATCCAACGTTCAGTCCACCGACGTCGAACCGATGATACCAAATTTCACGAGCGGCTTGATTGTCAAGAGATACAACTATCAAAATAGCTAATGCAAGCATTAAAGGCTAGAGTAAGACAATCAAGGTTCTGTTGGCCTTGCTGCAAAACATCAGCTGCTTTGTGTATTCTCTGATGCGCACATTTGCTCTTTAATACGTTATATTCAACAGCTATCAAGCCACTCATAAAAGTTGGTATCGCCAGCTCGAAGTCCGTGGACTTGAAGTCGAAAGCGTAGTTTTGGGGTGTTAGGATATGGGACAATGGGAGTACTGTCTACACATCGTATTTCTAAGAGTGTAGGGATGCCTATATAGGAAGTCTACGCATACCGTGTATTAGATGTAATTCTCAGACGGTGGAATCTCTTACAGAAATCATTAAAGTGCTGAATGTTTTGCTGCAGCACGTACTTTTAAGCGAACAGATGTATTATAAAAAATCCGTAATCAAGAATGTTTTTTTTTTAATTTCAGATTGACGTTTCAGAGTTTTCTGCACACTTTGGATCAAATTTATAAGGCGCGAGATACAAATGGTGCAGCGCTGGTGAAAGCCTATAAAGATTTCATCAAGCAAACAGTAATTTTGTTTTCGGAAGAGAAAGACATTAATGCAACGACAAAGATCGCTCAAGATATATTTGACTTCGAAGTAAATTTAACACAGGTAGTGTTCGCTTTCATGTATTTATAAGAATCGCGCTAGAAGCCTGTGTTATGTTTTTTTTTCACACTACTACTACACCGGTACAAGGGTATTGTAGGAGAGGGTTACAACTTGTGTAAATGAATACATTCCGATCATGCATGATGCAATCCACTTGCAAAGAGGTGGCCAGCAGACCTCATAGCAATATTTATCGTATACCTATAAAACTAAAATGTTTGGTGTGTAAAGATATATAGATTTGTTCAATGAACATATCATAACATATAAAATCATATCAGGGAATATATTTACGCTTGATATAGATTTATATAACTTTTATTTATTCATCGGACAAATAATTGATGTAGTACGTATATTTTTTTCAACAAAAATATGCTTTTTAAAATTCATGTTAAGAAGACTTTTGAAGAATATTGAGGCTAGTAGTTTCGCTCTGATGAACCAACATTTATCGTCCATGCTCGCATTCGATCGTGATTACGAGATCACGCTTGCGCTAACGTAACCGCCGGTGGATGCGCCTTCCTGATAAGAAATGTGAGAATACCGCTGAGGTTTCATCCTCTGACGCAGAATTAAATCAATATCCGAATGAAACGCGCCTCCAGAAACCAAAATGAGCCTGTAGTAACGTGTGCTGGTTCTACAACCGTATAATTGATTCAACTGATTGTTACACCCGATGATGTTGGCATCCGTCCCAGCCGCTGCCCCCGAGTCTTCTTGCCTGCAGTCCGACGACAGGTTAAGAGTTCAGGGCGAGAGGGAAAGGAAGGCCGGGAAGGGGAAGCAGTGCGCAATGCTGGAAAGCGAGGGGGATGTGTCCCTCCAATCCTATCCAGCAATCCACCTGCTTCCTCCTCCACAGCATCGGCTTTCCCTCGCCTCCGCAGCTCCTAACCTGCCACCAACTATAGAGTAGGCATACATGTTCGCTGTCCAGAGCCCACGCATGCTGACTCTGCAAAGGGGCGTCTCTGGGTGTATCGGTGCTTGCTGCTGATGTATAGCTATGGATGCAAGGGCTGCGGTTCGTACCATCATATCGAGAAGTAGTGTAACGAATCTGCATTTTCGGCAATGCCGGATTCGTTTTCTTGATAAATATATAAAACGTGGGGTTTATGCCTTGCATTCCTACGTAGCCTGATTAACGATAAGTGTATCAGATATATATATATATATATATATATATATATATATATATATATATATATATATATATATATATATATATATATATATATATATATATATATATATATAAAATGTATATTCACTTCAAAACTTAACTTTACTTAGACGTCTCGACCCGAGACGGGTCTTCACTAGTATGATGAAATTCAGGAAAATTGTTGGAATTCAGAAAAAAAAAAAAGGGGAAAAGGGTGAAGGAGGCAAACAGGCACAACAATGTATACACGAACACAAATGAAAAGGGTCGGGTAGGGGGGGAAGAGGTGTCCAAATTGTCGTGACTAAGCAGGTGAGTCCCCGGCAAGGCCAGCTCATCCGGCAACCAATTTAACGCACAGAGCTGTTAAAAATATAATTTGCAAATAAGGCCACCAAAAAAGGGGTGGAATTATTTTAGGGGACAACAGGATCCAAGACATCAATCACGCCAGTATGCCCCGGCTTCTATTGATACCATTCCTTGGCAGGCCAATGATGAGGTACGACTCCCTTGTCAGTGTAGTCGATTTAAAGCCGTCTCGGTAATGCAACTGTTACTTTCTCGAACGAGTGATGTTCCCGCCTCATGCGTTTGATAGTGGCAAACCAGGGAGAGAGTTGATGCGACTTGTGGTTGTTAAATCGAAGTCTAAATGCTGTTTCCGTCTGTCCCACGTAATGCATTCCGCATACGGTGCAATGAGCAAGTAAATTGCTGCCCGCTGAGTCGCAAGTAGCGCCCGCGTATCTTCAGACGAAGCGATTTTGAGCTTCTGCCGTATCAGGAAACAATATGCAAATTACACCTTGCGCCTACTTTAGATATATTCGCAGGAAGGAATTTAATGGGGCAGGTACTCGGGAGAGTTTACCAGTGCGTCTTTTAAGTTTTTGAGCGCCTGTAGGTGACGCGGTGAGGCGATGATAGTCTGGCGAAGGAGGGCTTGCTCAATTATGTTAAAATGTCTCTTCAAAATTTCTTGTTCGGGTTCGAAGGTCTGTCGTACGTTAGTGACCGGTGATTGGTGGCGGGCGGTCATTCCGGATCTTCGGGTGTACGGATAAAGCTTAAGGTCCAGTGCCAGTTGCCCTGCTGATAGCATCATCAACAATGCCCTTCTGGATACTTTTGTTTTGTCCAGGACATCCTCAGCTGATCGAGCAAATTAAAACAGCCTTTGAGCAGATGTTTAAATTGGTGAATGGTCCGTATGGGATGTTATCTTTACAGTGCCGCGGGTGAGCTGTGGCACGTAACACTGGTTCATTCAGGCGTTTTCTAGTACCTTGTCTTTAATACGGTAACAGATATCCTCAACGGCTTGAATTTTCAGAAAGTTAATAATAGATTTCGAATATTCGTGTGTGAACGCAATACTAGGATGTACAGTAAGAAATCTTGAATGAATTTGAGGAGTTCTTCTTCCGAATGCGTCCATATCAAAAATATCGTCAATATAGCGTCGGTAGAACAGCTATGTAAGCTGCTGATGAGAAAGGAATGATTCAATGCTACCCAAGCGCATGTCTGCATAATTTGGGCCATTTTCGTCCCCATAGCCGTACCGCTGATTCGTAAAAGAATTTGTCATCAAATTGAAGCCGTTAAGCTCCAACACCAGTCGCGTGAGAATTGAGACCGTGTAGCCATCAAAATAGGCTTCGATTCGTAGGCCTACAAGGGCGGCTACCGTGGGGTATGTTTTGTGTAGAGCGAGGAAACGTCAAGCGTTACAAGAATGCTGTCCTTTGGGAGAGAGGGGACGAAATCTCCTAAAGATGAGGTCCTTATGTACGAGGGTAAGCTAGCGGAATGTCTATCATTGCTGTCGACAAAACTAGAGGGCTCGCGGTGTGCTATTACCTGATATGATGGGGTGTCCTTGGATTGCCGGCTTATGAATTTTTGGCAACATGTAAATCGGCTGGCGAAGCTGTTGCTTGGCGATTTGAAAGCTTGTAATTTGCTGCGTAACCAATCAGCGTAGCAGATAATCAGTGAAAGTGTGACCGCAGTAGGATCGCCATCGAGGGCAGAGTAGAAACGCGGTCACTGTTGTCGGTTCCCTCCGCAATGTAGTCCGTCAGTTAAACCAATCGCACTCTCCCTTGTCTGCCGGTTTGATAGTTATCCTCCCCTTACGCGCGCCCAACGATCGCGTTTTCGGCTTACCAGTGCTTAGCTAGTTAGTGACCTTGGGTTATTTAATTAGGTTTTAAGATTGCGTTGAACTGCCTCATATACATATCGAGGTAGCTTCGTCTTTGTTGTTTAGGCGTTCAACTGGTTGTTGATCGCTTGCAAGTATTATATATATATATATATATATATATATATATATATATATATATATATATATATATATATATATATATATATATATATATATATATATATATATATATATATATATATATATATATATATATATATATATATATATATATATATATATATATATATATATATATATATATATATATATATATATATATATATATATATATGTACTTCCATCTCTCCTTCCCAATACAGTTGTGAGTAGCGCTCGTGTTTGTCTTCATCTTGTACGTCTTTTAGGCCCTTTTAACCATGGTTCAATGCATAAAGTAAGCCCTTACTGTGTTTAAATGTGTTAATTGCATTCTTGGTTTATCTTCTGTTAAATCCGTAGCGGTATAAATAGTTGTGGTTTCGACAATGCATTCCTGCCGCATCGCAGTAATGCATCAAAACTTTATATAAAAAGCGCGTGTCTTGTTCTTAAAATAATGTGCGCTGTAATTGTAATACAATGTCTATGTTCTAATGAAGCTCCCAAACGTGATATGTACATAAATATATAGTATCTGTGTAGTAGCATGTCGTTGCTGTCACGTTATTTTTTATGCAACATTCATGTATAACTACAGTACGCAGATGAATTGCAAATAAACATTTCTTAAAAATTAAACACAATCATTTACAAGTTACTTTGTGGCAAACTAAAACTGAATTATATATTTGTTGGAAGTAAATATAATGAACTTTAAAATTATCCTTTTGCTGTTTGTTTAACATGTCGCCGGATCAAATGCGACTGCTCCGCATGCTTTCGCAGGCGCGTCTCCCCTCCGGGTGCTCACTGTGTCTCCTTCGCCAGCCCGCTTCCATGCAAGTTTTTTTTTTTTTTATTTCTTCCCTTTTTTTAAACTCTTAATTTTGGAAGAGAAAGTGCGGAAGTGTTCGAGCTGTACTCAACTACTATAAACTTCGTTCCCATCCTCCGAGGCGGGTCGCGCAGAGCAACCGTTTAAAGAACGTCTGGGTTGCAGCGAACGCAGAAGAAAAAGTGCCACCTCGCAGGATATACAGGCGTGGCCGGTACAAAAGATCGCTTATTTGTCAGTTCTGTACGCCTTCATCGTTGTTCCATAAAGTACGAAAACAGCTTCGTTCCATCGTGCGTGCTTCGTCAGTCACTTGCCAAAAGCTCTCTGCGAGTGTGGGGTTAAGACATTAGCAGTCCGCATCGTCGCTTCGCAATCCGACACGAGCCCTGGCGTGTGAGTCTATGTGGGCGAGACATTTCGCAAGGGCGTCAGGGGTGGAGTAGACATTCCATTGTCCAGGTCTACCTGTTTCCTTGCGTCAAAAGAAGTCTCAGGATTTCTGTGTGGCACAAGACGGAAGCAATGATTTTCGCGAAGCCGGCTTCCCGCTCGACTATTTCACCGGATCCCACTCGGAAAATGGAGACTACACAGCTGCGCGTCAACCTTGGTGTATCTGTGATGTTTCAGCCACGATCGTGAAAACTGCTAGAACTTGTGTAGTAATTGAGCAATGTACACAGTAGAATTTCTCGAACACAACCACCAAAACGATTCATCCGGACCGCGTCCGCGCCGTACTTTAAACGACCACCATTTTATCTCACGCACTGATACACATCCGGCGAGCTAAGTGACGTCGCTTTAGACTGACAGTTTGATTGGCTGTGGACACTCGCTAGCCTTCCACTGCGGTTTAACACAAGATGAAACGGAGTGTAGATAAACGTTTCGAAACTGCCTAGACATTTTTGTCTCATTCAAGGTACATTTGAATGTCGTTATTCTCTGTTTACGCGAGATGGTAATATATTTTGTAGTCCTGTCTCCGTGCACAAGAAGATAAACTTTACTTTGTTCTTTGTACTTACTTATTGTACAACAAGACTTTGAGATGAAGGAGGTTGACGTTGGGTTTAAGTATATAGTAGGGGCATTTAATTATGGTCGTCTTTTATAGTTTTTCTTGTATAGTTTGGACAACATTAGGCTAAATAAAGCGGAATTAACCTTACAACGATCAAATTGTTGCTTAGTCATGTTTCTGTCGCAAGCACGTGAACGCAGAATAATCCAGAAGATTGCTAACGAAGTAGTATTCATAGCCGCTTATATGTGTATTTTTTGGACGTTGATTTGATTCTTCACGTTGATAAAAGTTAACGTACAAACGTTTATTATTTTTATTTTATTGCCTTTTAGTGTCTTCTTTTTAAATAACTCTTAGTGTTAATCTATTGAGGTTTTATATATTTATGAGGCGTTTGATGTAATTAGAATGATTCTATAAATAGGTTTTATTGGCGTTTTATTTATTTACAGGTTTCATCATTATAATTATTGAACCTGAAGTTCTTGTGAGAAGTTAGCTATTTTCAAAAACGTTCTACAATTACTACAATTATTGTACAAGCTTAACTGCTTGACAACATAAAATGAAGTTTCTATTGTAATCACCTTCAAATGAACTCCTTTTTTGAGCATATGTGTGTGAGAAGTACTACTGGGTACTAACGAAATACCGGCACGTGTAGCCAATAGCTTGGTATACCGGCTGCACAGCCCGATTGGGAACTCATAAACATGCACAATCGAGCCCTGATTTTCATCCATGTTTCTTTTTGGTTCCCAGGTACGCTTCCAGGTGGCGCAGAACGTAACTAAGTCACTGTGTTTGTATTTTACTGGAACCCGAATACGCGTTTCCCGATTTGCGCTTCTAACTTCACTTTTTGGTCGGTGGTGAAAGTTATGTGTGGACTATGCGTGGTGATTATTCTCGCGATTATTGCTATTACACCAATGGCTTTGTCGTTTGTCCAGTCCAGAGCTAAAATAAAAATTCAAAAGTTTTGATTAAGCTATTGTAAAAATATTTACTTTGAAGATTTCATCGAGCTGCCGCCTTGCGAATGAATCACTAGCTTATTGACCAGTAGTGGGCACATCGCTCGTCCGTCCGGTTTGCCTCACATAGCTAATTTTTATGTGATAAATAAACTGACAGTCAACTGAACCATCGTGCGATTTGATTGTTTTTAGATAGAACTATTCTTGCCCTTTTTTTCTTGTTGTCAGACCTTTGATTATAGTTTTGTCGATTTTTCGCCAGAAAATCGACGACCTCTACTTCGACTTCCCAGATCTTCCAGATGAAATTGGCCCGTATGAGTACACCGATTATGACGAAAACCAGACCTCAAGCACAATAGAGTCTGAGGTGGTAAGTGGCTAAGAAATCAGCAATATAATGAATATGAGTAATTATGTCAGAATTATTCACGAGGCTATACTGCCCTGTCAGAGCAGCAGCTCCGCTCACTTTTGAGCTCTTTATAAAATCGGCGAACCAGCGCACGCCGTATGAGCACGTGCGCGCCGGCCACAGATACGCTGCGCACTCCACATCGCAGAGCTGATTGGCCGATTTTCAAAGGGCTTAGTGAAAGGCGTTTAGAACGCCGTCTGATACCGGTATAAGTTTCTTCGTCATTGATACCGTTAATATAAAAGGTGCATAGAAAGGTGCCTACGACTATGAAACAATGTTTGAAAAGTTTGAGTGCGAGAGCAGCGGGGATTTTCTCGCGCATAATCGAGTATCGGAAGCGTGCGGACAGGACGTGGACGCTGCGGTGCGGCTCCCAGCAGAGGAATTTCGCATGGCATCGCGTGTGGCAGCCGACTGTAGGTTTTGAATTGATGTCAACTTACCTGGGTGACCGTTTTTTTTTATCGGTAAAACGAAAGTGTTTAGCGAGTGGCGCCCCGCTGGAACCATCCTGGCGGCGACGAGCCGACTTTTCGAGCGCCGGCTCGTCTTAACTCTGAATAAAGACGGAAATGTATGACATGATTGAGTACCATCCAAGGCTTTAGCGCCGCCGGCATGCTCTGGCAGGCGCAGTCGCTCATCGGAGGAAATAGCTCGATTGATATAAAAGCACCACAACCTCCTTCGACAAAAAAACAAAAACAAAAAACGTAGAGATTTTCTTTTTTTTTTAGCGTAGATCAGTGTTGTACGGGTCTCCTTCAAAAAGAGGAACGGAAGCTCGCTCCTCGTTCCTCTTGGATTTCTTGCAACGCGTTCCGCTCTCAGTTCCATTTGCAGAAAGGAACTCCTGCCCCGTTACAGTTTAAAAAAATGGAACGTGTCGTTATATATAGGTTACATTTGCAGTTTGCTAATTTTGCAGCAGTTAGTTGAGATCAAACCCAAGTTTACATGCACACTCTATCCCATTAAATTCGGCAAAACATACAAATTTTGAACGCCGTGATGGATACGACACGCAAGAGAAGAAAAGAAGGGGAAGTTCGACGAGGAGTTTCATTTGTTGATATATTCACTTTTAAAAATTTCAGCGTTTGGCAACATGGCATGCCTGTTGTGGACTATGCAGACAAGCCCGATGCAATGCTGTTACCCCACACCGCGCAGTTAGCGTGCTAACAACCTCATCGTTTCAATCTAACGAAGTCCGCGTGTTCCGGGCTAAAAACAGTTGCTTCTTGATGCCGCTCTTGGGAAAACCGAGCAAGTGGAGGGCAGAGAATTTGGAAGGTCAGTTTTGAAAACCTACGGCACCTCTTCCTGAAGGTTGTACTAGTTGTTCAGCTCTGAAGGTGGACGAAGAGGAGAGGGCAGGGCGGGTAATTTCTGCGCACCTGGCACAATGCCTGAGATAACAAGGGTGCGTTAGATGTCTAGTATAACCTGTTCCTTTGATGTAACTGGTTACTTTGTATGGAAAGTTCTAGTGGGATGGCTTCTGCAGTCGGCTCCTAGATTTCTGGGTGTATGTAAATTCGTGGAAGCAGATACATGGTGCAATTGAGTCTTCGAGAGCACCTATGTCATCTTCCTAGCTTTAGATGTCTTGGTTTACTGTACTTGCAGTCTCGGGCACTCGAGAGAGAATCTCAATGCTCGCTAGCTTTCCCGCACCCTACCGCTACCAAGAGAGGAATACCACAAAATAAATCCCAAGTAACAAAAAAAAAAAAAAAAACTTCCCGGGGATCCTCCTCTTTGTAGATATATTATTTTTATGCCTTTGTAGGAATTTCCTTATAAATAAAAAGCAAAAATTACCCACCGGACGAAGAAAAAAGAACGCCGTTCCTCGCTTCTGTTTCCCGTAAAAAATGTAACGAGGTTCCCGTTCCAGTTCCTACCTGATGCAAAATGGAACGGCGGCGTTCCTCCGTTCCTCCTAAAAGGAACGCGTTCCAATAACGCCGTTCCGTACAACACTGGCGTAGATACTGGATTGATTTCGGCCGTAAGTACGTAACATGGAACCGCTTATATATATTGATCTCCTGAGTCACATGACCTAGTATTTTTCTCCTGAATCGCGTTGCCAGGTCGTAATGCTTTTGCTTCTCTCGCTCGCACGCATTCGCGAAAGTGAGACCCACTTTTTCCTTTTACGGAGCGAAGAACTATATCCACACTATCAAAGTAAACAACAAAAATCGAGATGCCAGCTTCCCCGTGTCATAGTCATTTCTGGTTACTGGGTGCTGTAAGTGTTTTCCCATGGGGATCATGCGATTACGAGTGTGAATTATTTGAGTTCGTCCCTGCATTATCGCGCTTGTTACAGGCAAAAATCAACTTGTCCAAGAAATCCGAAACTGGTCACCAGTTCCACCCAACAAATGCGAATATTATAAAGAGTTTCGTTGGTACCCGTAAATGACCTGTCGCGAGACGACGTGGCGTTTCACTACGTTGCGCGCAATTTTAAGAGGCACTATGAGTACAAGTAAAGACCAATTCGCGCAGTTGTGCTGCGACTACAGTACGACGACTTACGACCATGAGTTGTCGGGACAGGCGTGTTTCGTTGTGGCGTCCCGTACGAAAATGCTGACATTTTCGTACGGGAGCGGTTCCAGTTCGGAGCGGTTCCAGTTCGGATCGCGCGGCTCTAAACTTCTGGACAGTTCCGATCCGCGCGATTCTGAGTGTAGCCAATCGGATACAGTGAGACGCAGCGAACTGGAATTGCACGGTTTCGGGTGGATCCGATCCGCCCCCTTGTTCCAGTAGGGTCTGCTTCCAGGCACATGCGTGACCGGAGGAGGGGAGGGGAAAGGGGGGGGGGGGGGGTCGGCGGGGAACTTTTAAGCAGGTCACGTGTTAGGGACAGGCGCATCCGCTATGCAGGCGCTGTGAGCGGGCGTTCTCGGCGCGCGCGCCTGGCTTTGTCTGTTGCAGTCGGCGCCGCGCAGCGCTGCGAGACTAGAGATGGGCAAGGCAGCTCACTTCAGTAAGCGGCTCGGAACGGCTCAGCTCACTGAAATGAACCGGCAAATTTGAACGGCTCACCGGCTCAACTTCGGTGACTGGGTCGCTCAGGAGCGAGCCGGATATCTTTGAGCCGCTCCTTTAAAGAACGAGTGAGCCGTGGTTCTTTCGGAGAGAAACTCCGCTTTCTCTCGTTCACTGAGCCGTGCCCGTAGATGTCTCGAACCGTATTGTCGGAGCCGGTTGGCTGGGTCCACGGATGGCGCCGTTCGTTGACCGCTGCCGTTCGAGCGATGTCTCACTATTCTCGCCGATCGTGCATCGTGTGCTGGTGAGGCGCTTCGAAGGTAGCAGTGAACTACTTATAACACTGTTATTCTACTCATGCATATATCCTGCAGGAACGGAATGGAGTTGCTTTCCTGCACTACTAATAATGGCGTGCAAATCACACCCGCAAAAGACCCGGCCAATGCCCAGCCTTGACCCGGCTCTGACTCGGGACTCGGAACGGCTGCCTGAACGAGTGAGAACCGGGTCCCAAAAGAACCGCCGCCCACTTCTACTGAGCCACGGCTCACTCGCTCTTTAAAAGAGCGGCTCAGAAGATCCGGCTCGCTCCTGGGCGACCCATCTCTTACTTCGAGACTCTAGATTCTTCGCTCTTGTCGGACTGTCGGTCGGCGCTCGAACGGCGGCGACGTTCGCGCTGCGGGCGCACGGATACTGACGCACCCGCCGTTGCCCTGGATGAATACCCACTGACCTCGGCTTTGAATCTTTATATAGTGTGAACCTGCTGACCCATTGCACTTTGGCTCGGCATCTGGATGCGCTTGGCGCTGGTGTGCTTGGTGACACATACTTGGACAACTCGGATACCGCTTGCCCGCCGGAACTTCCCGATGCGCTCAACACTGGGATACTGTGCTTGTGCGCACTGTGTGAGTGTTCCATGCACCATGTTTGGTGACGACGCACGCCTCGCATTGTCTGTTGCAGTCGGGGGCAGCCCTTCGACAGTTTAGGTTCTCCGCTCCCGTCGGACTGCCGGCCGGCGCTCGCCCGGCGGCGACGCTCGCGCTGCGGGCGCATCGGATACTGACGCGCCTATCGTTGCCCTGGATGGATACCCACTGACCTCGGCTTTGAATCTTTATATAGTGTGAAGCTGCCGACCCATTGCAGCTTTGGCTTGGCATCTGGCATGCGTTGGTGTGCTTGGTGACAATACTTGGACAACTCGGATACCGCTTGCCCACCGGAACTTCCCGATGCACTCAACACTGGATACTGGGCTTGTGCGTGCTGTGTGTGTTCCGAGCACCGTGTTTGGTGACGACGCGACGACATCTGGACGACCGTGTGCCGCCGGAATTACGCTGCGCTCAACACTGAACTTCGACAAAAATATTTGTGCGATTCCTTAGCCGTTCAAGCGAGAGATCGTCGCGATTTCAGACCCAGTCCGCCTAGGTCTGGAAATCGCGACGATCTCGGTTGTAACGGCTGAGGGAATAGCACGAAATTCTTTGTAGAGTCCAGTGGTGAGTGCATCAGAATTCTGGCTGTGGACCGCCTGGTCTAAAATTGGGGCTGGAAATGTGCGGTTCCAGGCTGGATACAAACTGGTGCCCCAATTTGGCGTCTAGGCGGAACCGGCATTTTCAATCCGGCCTGTATCTGACATTTTCGTACGGGGTGCAAGCACCACGCTTCCTTCCAAATAGGGATGTCCCGGTGGCTCGCGATCGCAATCCACGATTCGCAAATAAGCTGCTGCGCATGCGCGAGCAGAGTGTTTGGTTGGAAAACAAATCCGCGTAAAAGTGAGTACGGCTGGGCGAGGTTCGCGAGTCGCTTTGTTTGTCGTTTTGCCGGCCCACTGTTGCGCTTGGTTGCACGATACGGCAAAGAGAACGCCGAGTTTTTCTTTAGATTTTCGTCGGCCAGGCTGCTATCCTGCGATGAGAGAAGTTTGGATAGCTGCCGTGAGGAGAAGAAACACGGACGGCTCACGCTCACCATGGCAGCCGACCGAGCACTGCCTGATATGCAGCGCGCGCATTTTGTCACGTGTACGTCAATTTTGCAGCACCCGGAAAGGGAGAAGAGGCTGCACGGACGGACAGCTTGCGTGCCGAGCTTTTCGCCCACGTGTTTCAAGACCAACCAAAACTATGCATTACGAAGCTTAGTTGTTTTCCAGCCACCTTCCAGCCTCGCACCTATGTTTCCGGCGTTGCGCGATAGTTGGCGCGCACTGTCATTTTGCAAATCGTGGATTTAACATCAGTTCGCAACGTAGTTCAGACGGTTCAAATATATACAGGGTGGAAGCGCTGCGCCAATTGCGCCACCCTGCGCCAATTCACTTCCCTGCGCCATCCTGCTCCAAAACGCCAATTTCAGCTTCTTTTTTTGTGTGTGTGTGTGTTTTTAATTTAGCGGAAAACGGTTGACCACTGGCCACCATGTGGTGTGCACTTTTGTTTAGGCGTCAGTGCGGGTGACTCGTACCAACTCGACTAGGGCCTCGAACCACGTGTAACCGCAGGGCGAGGCGTCGATTTTAGTTCATCGAGAGTGAGATGTCGATTTTGACTACAAAGAGCTTGATGTACGAACACATCGGTTTGGTTTCGGGCATTAGTTGGCTGGCAGCGGTTGGAGCGCGCATACAGTTGCCCATGGTCCCGATTTGCCGTGATCGTGGGAGGTTGGTGTCTCCGGCACCGGTAGGCTACCTCGGCCGTCAACATAGAGCAAGAAGTAAGTGGTCTTTACTAGCTTTACCTGTTATTTGGTAGCGTACCATATTTTGACGCTTAGCCGTTAAGAAACACATGTACTATGTTAGTTACGTTTGTTTTTCTTTGCGAACGCAGTTAAGAAACACGCGCTATGTTAGTTTCGTTTGTTTTTCTTTGCGAGCGCATGCACATGTACGTCAACATGAGGTAAAAATAAATTGGTCTTTACTAGTTTTACCTGTTATTTGGTAGCGTACCATATTTGGACGCTTAGCCGTGAAGAATCGCGAGCACAGGCACATGCGTTCTATTAGTGGCAGTGATATTTTTAAGACAATACATTTTTCCATCTAAAGTAATATAGATATAGCTTTGTATGTTAACTTGGGTGTAGGGATTACTGTATTTTATGAGCAGGGATTAAGAACATTTGTATTTAATGAAAAGAGGTCGCAAGAGGTCAGCATAAGGGACTGCTTTATTTCGAAACATGTTGTGGTACCTTAATTTTTTGTGGAACACGCAATGCACAACATTTTATGGAGTACATAAGGTTGCGTTGCTCTTCTAGACGATGCTTAAAGCTGCATATGTACGAGTGACTGTGGTATTCTAAAGATATAAAATACACATTTATTTTGCATCTGAATTTTGTCAAATGTCAGTAGCCTTGTATTTTGTTACTACAACTCTGATATAGGGCTTTTTAAGCGGTGATTGAACATGTGTGTTTTTTATTGAACAAAAACGGTAGTCAACGAAGGTAGTTTATCTGACACTTTGCAGTGGTTTAGTTTTCTGGATACATGTTTACAATTGGTCTATGAAATAGACGGTTTTGTACTGGCGTGGCTCAAGTTGTGCTTTTATTGTCGGGGCCTCCCATATAAAGTCTATCATGACTCTGCCTGCTGCCAGAATGATACTCAAAGCCTTTCCTTTGCATGAAATTGCCAATATTCCATTAATCAATGCAATAGAAATAGAAAGGTATGTATTTATGTTGCTTGAAAATTATTCTGAGATGTGCATGCTATATATTTTTGCTACATTTTTTCATTTAGCAACAACAAATCACTTTAGACACCTGTTTGACCTCCAGTGACCTGCTCCAAAACCTACTTCTATGGCTACAAAACTTATTTTGATGCTCCTGAGCTGCTCTAAAGCGAGCCTTTTACTATCACAAACTGCTCCAAAGTGGGACTTTTGCTGCTCCCAGCCCTGCTACAGAGGCTCTGGACTCTTTCCACCGCTGTATATGAAAAGGCCTTTGTCAGTGCTTCGTATAAAACACGACAGCACGACAATTTGTCGAATGACACGTTTGACAGGCGGCATGCAAAGCACAGATACCGAAACTCGTAGGTAGCATATTGACATAATTCTATTCAATTTCTCGAACGCTGCCACGTGAATTTTGCTATACCAGCTGAAAAACGCTCCGAGCGTGCAAATGCTCCTAAATACCCATAAATGTAAAAGAGACAAAACGCACGATGTATGAATTCTTGCGGAACAGCCTATCCCTGGTCTTTCAGGCATTTGTGCGTTAAAGAGTAAACCACTCTTACGTAGTTATCTTCATAATATACAGCGCGCCATATATACAAACTTCACATATTCCCGCATCACTAGACCCAGTGAAAAAAAAAAACAGACTACAAGGCTACTTTTTGTTGATAACGTCATGTTAAAACATTAAGTAGGCCGATTACATCCTCTTCGGCCTGGCGAACTCGGTGTCCCATTCCGCCGATGAGAGGCTCATCGATGCATGTTCCATACTTGATGTTCAAGAACGTTTCATCGAGACGTCTGTGTCTCTTCAACAAGACATAATCGCATCGCCGTCCATATGCGACGGTGACGATGGCGACGTTTATCGCGCGGAAATCAAAACAAAATTACTGTGAGAGTTGGTCTCACAGCTTCTCGCAATCGCGTAGTGCATCGGTATTAGCCAGAGTGTCGAACCGGAACCGAACCGAACCGAAAACCGGAACCGAACCGTTATTTTTAGCCGAACCGGAACTGAACCGAACCGAAATCTTCGCCGCCATCTTGGAACTGAACCGGAACTGAACCGGAAAAAAATATAACGGTAACCGGTTCAAAACGGTTCACGGTAATTTTTTTATTATTATTGCAAAATGAGTGTTTGAGAAGTAAAAAATTGACAGCTGTATTTCTATATAGTAATAAAATTGTCATATTCCAACTTGCAATGTATGAAAAATTGTGGGTTTTCGTGGCGCTTTTGTATTCTCACTACAACTAGTCATGTGTCACGTGGTCACGTGACGTCATAGTGTTAAGTTACGCAGTCAAATAATGTCACGTCCCGTGGTCCCGTGACAAGCTCGCGTGACTCACTGCGTCAAGTCGACTTAGATTGAGAACATCACTTGTATTAGCGTTGTTGACACCGTGACGTCACATGCCATCACGACCTCTCACCACGAGTCACGTGACACTATGACGTACTCGAATGTCATAAGCCCGAGACGAGTGCTCGGGTTTTTGACAATCAGCATCGCTAAACATTCCTGTTGACTCGTGTTCAGTCAAATATGAGAATAGCCGAACTCTAAGAATGTTTGAAGCTCAACCGATGCTTTATTCTTTGCCGCCCCAGCGCATGACTATGATGAACACTGACGGTAAACAATTAGCGTCAGATCATATTACCACTTGCTCTAATAGCGAGTTGAGGAGGGAAAGCTGTTTCTTTTCTTAAAAAGACCCTGCAAAGCGTTTCTGGCCATTTTTTTATTTGCATCGCGTTCAATCGAGCTCTTAAGTGGGACTCTAGCAACGAATTAAACATAAAATAAGCGATAAATCCGATGTATTTTGAACATGATAGGTGAAAGAAGTTCAGAATTTTTAGCATTTTTTTTTGTTGACGACGTCCTTGGTCTGAACCAATAGAGGACCAAAAAGACAAGAGCTTGCAACAACCATGCGCGATCTTCCTAAATGTTAGAAATTAACATCCAGTTATGAAGATGTGAACGCCCCTCCAATTTAGGGGTGTTCCAAGCAACATTTTGAGTGAGAGTCACGTGCTTGAAAGGATAAGAAGGTCACTTGCGCATATTCAGCTAGTCCTAGCTCTAGAATTCTCTGTCGTCATTATCTGACGCTCTAAACCAATGTCGTCACTGAACACTCTTGTTCGACAGTGATAGGCACGCCTTTCGAAGCATCATTTGATTTTCTTCCTTTTAAAGGGCCAATGAAAAGGAAAAAAGATAATGTTTTTTTTAAACAGTCTGGTTGGGACACGCGTGTCGAGAAATTAATTTTACGCGAAACAGTGCCGCATAGCAGTCTCACGATGGTATGTGGCAGCCTAATAAAATGTTAGAGCGCGCATGACTGATAAAGCACAGAGTTGTAAAATGAGGTCCCAAAGCAAGTGCACGTAAAACCGAATTTAACTTTAGCCTCCCGAGACACTTAGTATTCTGCGAAGTTTCGAACTCGTGCAGGCCGACGTCCAAATGTGATTTAAATTATATATATATATATATATATATATATAGAAAAATACCATCCAAGTCCTAAACAATAAGGAGCCCGACGTTTCAAAACCAATTCGCTTTTTTCATCGGGGTTCGACTATTTGCACGTTGGAGAGCAGCAGTTCCTTTTCTACACACGGTGTGTCGTTAACTTCACTCACTTTTTCTTCTTCAAGTGCCGTACTCCGTTGACATACGCCGATTGTTAAGTGCCTGCCGAACTATTTAGTCCGACCTATTGAAACGTCGGACTTCGAACTGTTTAGGACCTGGTTGGTGAATGTCTGTATTTCTCAAATTTCTGACCCAACCATCAGATAGAGTTCCGTCAAACGTGTTTACGTTTAAAACATGCATCTGTATATATTTCTGTTTGTCGTAAGGTGACGTGTATGGGATTATTTAGAAAAATACCATTTATTATATTTCTTTTTGCACATTTCATGTATTTGCCTTCAGGTCTATAATGTGAGCAGACAGTCTTTTTTGGCATACCCCGCGAAGCGGGTTTTTCATACCGCCAAACTGCGAAAAAAAAAAAGCATGTTTCCGCAGTCTTAACAGATAGCGCGTATTTTCGAGTATCGTCCTCCCGTGTCGGTCTCAAGCGGTGGAATTTATTGATGATAACAAAAACAATATTTTATTACTGCATGAAGACTTCACAACATAATTAAAGGGCCAATCACCCCCAAGATATACAATAAGTAAATGCACCGCCAAATTATTTGAAATATGCTCTGAAAATTTCATTAGACGTTTTTATCCTCGATAGGCACGTCTATAAGTGACTTGGGAAATTTTATATGATATATACATATATATATATATATATATATATATATATATATATATACATACAGGGTGTCACAAAAGAAAATTTACACGGTCTTTTTTACCGCAAAAATAAACTAGGCATCGCCGAACGCTCATTCTCCGCCCAAAGGTAGAGCTAGAAGTCACAACAAGATGCCAAAGTTTCAGCCCCATCCGATAACTTAATCAAAAGTTATAAGTGATTTTCTGTAATATATATATATATATATATATATATATATATATATATATATATATATATTAAGCTGATATTTGTAACATATGTGTTCTTGGCACATACTGAACTGCTCAAACATATAGAAGTCTGTTGCCTCTTTTATGTGTGGTGAACAACAATTGTATGTGTCTGTGGGCTGGACGAAAACAAAGAATACTGTGGCGCGTGGCGGAACTATGACGATTGCGCACGCAGGTCGTCAGAAAGTGACAAATTATGTAGCTGCGATGTCGAGTAGAGTATAAAATACAACTTCGTTTTATTTAACAATAAAATGAGCAAAGGTGATGCTTATTTGCATATTAAATTGACCGACATCTTGTCAAGAACAAACCTCAAACGCCTAGCTATGTCGAAAATGTTCACTTCGGTACGCGTTATTTTAGGCCAGATCCGATCTGAGTACGAAGGTCACTCTTTTCTGCGTGATTATTCGCCCACATCACGGTGCTGAGTGTAAACAGTATTGGTCAAGAAAGCAAGCGTTGTGGTTGCCGCTCAGTGCTGTTATAAAAGGTAGACTGAAAGGGGTTGTTCTAAAATTTTCCTGACATTTTAAAAATACCATTGCTTTTTGCTCAGTTGTGCCGTCATCACATATGTATAATTTGAAACGTATTTTGTAAACTAAATTTCAGGACATATATGGCGAGGACGTGCCCATTTCATGATTTTATGCACTGTGATTAATTCCTAAGTTCAAGAGCTTAACAGGATTTAACTCTTACTACTGCGACAAAAAGTTGTACCGATTACGGGTATTTTAGGCGACCTACCAGAGTGATAACCTTTCGATTCAGGTAAAATATATGCGACTGAGCTAAAAAAAAATAGAGGTTGAGTCAGATATTTTAATCCACCTTTTCTTTTATTGCGTCACCGAACTTAAATAACACAATTAATTTTTGGTATCTGATAATAAAAATGGACTCTACGAATGATAAAAAGCTATATAGTACTCCTTTCACTCTTGAAATTGTGTCTATTGTAAAAAGAACGCGGAAAATATATTCTCAATTTAGCGGTTCAAACCGGTTCGAACCGGTTCGAACCGGTTTGAACCGTTATATTTTTCTCCCCGGAACTGAACCGGAACTGAACCGAAAGCCGTGAACCCGAACCGGAACCGAACCGATAAAAATTTCCGGTTCCGACACTCTGGTATTAGCACAATATATGGCGTTTTGACATAATTGACCTCCGCACAAAAACACAAAAAACGATTTGACACGGTATAAAATATCTCAAACAGCACGTTCATTCCGAAACCGGACGGGATTTGGTAGCGAGACGCCCGGATGAGAGAAAACTGAAGTCGCCAAAGATTTGTCTGTTGTGTTTCTTCGTTTAAAAAAAACGATATGTTTCCTTTGCTATAAAAAAATAAAAAAATGTCGTGAAAGAAATGGAGGGGTGCATGCAAGTTGCGTGCCAGGATTCGGTTAAGATGACACCTACCCGTGCTGGTGGCATTTGGCTGGTAGTTGCATTCTTATGTCGACCGTAGTCGCAAAACAATGAGGAAGCCATGAAGTAAACTTAATAAACCATAGAATATATTATCTATCTACCTAAAATCTAGACAACAGTC
Organism: Ixodes ricinus; assembly: GCA_037355805.1. NCBI lineage: Eukaryota > Metazoa > Arthropoda > Arachnida > Ixodida > Ixodidae > Ixodes > Ixodes ricinus. The sequence goes on along the minus strand of JAZHYW010019436.1, from coordinate 3,819 downwards.
CCTCAAATGTATGATAGAGTATCACAATTTTAGTGTGTTAATAAAGGTATTCAACTGATCCATTTAAAAAAACTGCTTCGAATTTCTAAGCATCCCGTTACATGACTTAGAACATATCCATGGTGACTCAACTCTATAGAAAGACGACTGACCGCTAGAACCAGATTATCTGGCTATATGGTTCTGAGACGTCCATCGAGGCCATATTTTCAAAATCATCTGTTTAAGTGCATATGTTCTAACAAAGATCAGTTTAACGCCAGTGGTTGTTAATTGATTGGACTCGAAGATACAAGAGAAGCTATATCGTTAATCCGATGCAATAAACAAAGCGTGTAGCTTCTTTTCGAACGAAAGAGGTAGTTCAACAGAAACGTCTCTAATGCAGTCTTATCTCGCCGAAAAATTTGAAGGTTTGAAACTAAGGCAAAAGCTTTTTCGAAATTTGGTAGCACACCTTTTCAAAAATATTCTAGGTGCTCTTGCAATATTATAGATGTCATAGGCCCAGGAGAACTTAATTTATGCACAAAACAATGGATGTCATTTGTCCGACGAAAGTTGGACATGTCTACAGAATTTCCGAGCGGTGGAATTGACATAATATTCTAAACTCAAACCGCTGTTCGAATATCGCTGTAGTTGACGGTGACTAAATTTACTCTAAATTCTAAGCAAAATTTACACTCACATACAACTTTAAAAATCAACTGATACATGATACTCCAAGCAAAACTGCACAAGAGCAACCTCTTTCTGTTTTAGTAATATTAATCATCAAATTCATTTGAAGTTGTTGGGTGAAAATTTTGTGTTATTAAAAATTGCCATGCTCACCAGACGATCACTACTTTTGTAATGCAGCTCCAGGCCAGAAGTAACGGAAACTACGAGCCCGCCTGAAAAGTATCCCGAGCCATCCACAAAGCTGAAAGACATTGATAGGAAATTGAAACCAGTAAGCCTAACATTTTGAGATAGCTAGATGAAAGCAGGTATACGAGTTGGATGGAAGCAGCAATATTACTTTGTTTTGTCAGGAAGGGTGGCGTCAGCTTCTAACGGACATCTTCAGAGATGCGTCAGTCAACTTAACCGGAGAAGAGGAGGTGAATGCTTTCAGAAAAGGATTTCTTTCGGGAGCTATGAAGTTGCTCAATAAAACACCTGGGTAAGGACAGACTATACAAGTCTATTTAAATCAAAACAGAAGCCGTCTTCAATGTGCTCGAAAGGCTTTTATTCAACAAAACTTCTTACGTGCTTTTCTAGGAAATAAATACAGTTATCTTGGACAAATTTGGTAGAAACTAACATAATATAAAATAAAATATTAAGTCAGCTAAGAAGAAACGTAAAAGTTACGACTGCGTCTCATTTTTTTTTTTTTAAATTTCACAATGATTTGATTAATACTTGCGGTTTTCCAAACCTAGTTGTCCTGTCGGCCCGATGATTTATGGAGTCATTCTGCTGAATCTCGAATTTCAAAGTTGTTTTTTAGGTACGAATTAAAAACAAAGATTTGGTTGTGTAAGGCACTCCTAAAACAAACAATAAATATGCAAAAAATATTATGCGATGACGTTTGCACAAATTTACAAATGTCCATGATATTAATATACGAAAAAAAAAACTGCAAGGCACCGGGTCTTCTAACACTTTATAATAATGTCTAGATTCACAGCCTGCGGATCGGATCCTCTCCGCGAGGCAATAGACAATATTGTACTGCCCCCAAAATTTCATCAACATTGACCACCCCCAAAACACACAGACACACACACACACGCGTTCGCACATACACGCATCCACACGTACGCACAAAGACACAAGGCTTGCGCGCGCGCGCGCGCACACACACACACACATGCATGCATGAAATAAGGGGATGGTTGGTTGGGAACCCTGCATAATCGAACGTATTAACTCAAGAGGTTCGCCAAATAGAGTTCGCTGATCAGCTGATCTCCGAACAGACAATACGCTAACGGACGCAGTTGCAGCAAACGACTTACTTTAAGGGTCTCCTGAGTAGGATTCTGAGATCGCCAAAATATGCCGATAACTTTTTCTGCTTGCTCTAAACCTCCTAGAAGTTTCTAAATCATGGCAACACGCGGCCGATTTTCGTATGAAAAAGAAATCAAGGATCTCAACGTACCGAGAGGTCATCTTAGACGATGGGAGGATTATGTTCCGAAAGCAAGACTACTGTCAGCCAATAGCAAGCGAATGATCGTCGCGCCTCCGACCGGTGGACTCGCGGAGTGATACCTCGAATGCGCGCGGCTCGTCGCCCGGACAGCCCGGACACCAGGACTTCGGCAAGATTTTTTAGTCCGTCGTACTCGCGAATGATGACGAATCGCAACGCGCGCTTGGAAGTCACCGGCATCGCGGACGGAATCTGCACGAATAAGATCGATGATACAACCCAGAGAGCGCGCGCTCGAGAGCAGACCAGAAGACGACCGGACACATCACTCTCGCGAAAAACAAAACAAAAAACAAACAACACAAAACAGTTTGCTCCTTTTGAAACGAATATTGCATTATTATGTTCCCTCTCCGCAAAAATTAACATTTGTCACATATTCTCATTTGCTCTTATCATCTACAAAGGCATACAGATTTTGTAATTACACTGTTTGCAATCTCCGCGAAATGTCGCGTTTTCATTGTTCACATGTCGTTCTGGGTACCGGAACAAGCTCCTCCCATCGCCTGAGATTACCTCGGTGCTTGGCGTTCTTTGATTGCTTGTAGAATAGGAAAATGGGCTCCGCATGATTATGGTTACTTCGTTTCAGCCGAAGTTCAGACCCAGACAATAGAGAGTTTTAGTAGATCGTTCCGATACCTCCGATACCCCCGATAATCGATACTATATATGTAGCGCAAAGGCGGAGGCAGAGTATCGGGTATCGTTATCGGAGTCATCGGAACGATCTACTAAAACTCTCTAATAGAGAGTTTAGTAGATCGTTCCGATACCTCCGATACCCCCGATAACGATACTATATATGTAAGCGCAAAGGCGGAGGCAGAGTATCGGGTATCGTTATCGGAGTCATCGGAACGATCTACTAAAACTCTCTAATAGAGAGTTTTAGTAGATCGTTCCGATACCTCCGATACCCCCGATAACGATACTATATATGTAAGCGCAAAGGCGGAGGCAGAGTATCGGGTATCGTTATCGGAGTCATCGGAACGATCTACTAAAACTCTCTAATAGAGAGTTTTAGTAGATCGTTCCGATACCTCCGATACCCCGATAACGATACTATATAGTAAGCGCAAAGGCGGAGGCAGAGTATCAGGTATCGTTATCGGAGTCATCGGAACGATCTACTAAAACTCTCTATTGCTACAAGCGTGAGCATATGGCCCTGAACAGTGCCTGTACTGCACGAGCGCTCGTGCTTGGCAGGGATGCGAAAGCCTGGAGCTCGAGCTTGTAGCATCGGCTGCGTCTGGATTTATGCTGTAACGAAGTATAGGAATTTCTAGGATGATCAAAGCCCACAGACTGAGTTATCGCCATATTTAGGCGACCCCGAAAACCTCCTAATGTCCCCTTTAAGTCTTCCGTGGGCCTCCCTGAATTAAAGTTTTTACATCTACTTAATCTCGCAGCTGCCTTGATCGAAGTGATTGCTACAGCGCGTATATATCTATAGCTATATGTATCTGCGAATAAACGTTGTCAAGATTAAAACACAATTCCAAGAATGACACGTAACAAGCTTCTCTAAATGAATTGCAACTTAAAACCGAAACAAAACAAAAACCACGTATTTCAGATGGCGAAGG
>JAZHYW010019435.1:0-73585 GCA_037355805.1 Ixodes ricinus | reverse complement strand
TATATTCACGACCAATGTTTCGGACAGCTTGGAAGTTCGGAAAAGTTAGTATTTTTTGGACAAAATCGTCGCTGAAGCGATCAGCGGGAAACACCACCAAGAAGCGGCCATTTTGGATCGTTATGTTGGCTGCACACGGATTGGCTTGGTTTGGCAGCGCCACTTAAATGCTGCTTTGTCCCACTGCTAGGTGATGCTGCACGGCATTTTTTTTCTCCAGCTGTAAAGTGTCATTATCGTCATCATTGTTGTTTCCATTTTGCTTTGTTCATTCGCCACTGCAGTCGTGGACTTGCGCCTTCATTTCGATCTCGTCTCGGTGAATCGTGTTTTCGGACTACGCTGGCTTGGACGTCATTGCCCCATCTGTTCTTCCGCCGCCGCGATGTGTCGCTAAGAAGCGCAGAAAGTACTCGACCATAACGCTAGAAAAGAAGGCAGCGATTCTCAAGCTAACAGAAAGTTGCCGAACGCAAATGGAGGCGTAACCTAAAACAAGGCGCACAGGCGTAACCTGAAGCAAGGCACTATTTATGGCTTTTTTAAGCCCGCTTAGACATAATAAAGGCAAGTTTTTTAATCTGCTGATTTTTCGGACTGCTCTATTATTCGGACGTTTTTTCGGTCCCTGCGAAGTCCACAAGCTCGGTTAGTGACTGACTGTAATGGACCCATGCAAAAAAAATGCCTGCTGAAATTGTGCTGCCATAGAAGAGTGCCTTTCCTTGCCGGAAGTCAATAGACAATTTGCAGAGGAGGTGAAACTAGCTGTCTGGTAGATATTGGAGGACTTCTACCAGGGAAGAGACCAGACTGCTGTCGTTTGTGTGTCATGTTGGCAATCGGACCTTAGAGTTGTAAAGTATGCAAACATAACCGTATCTAAGAAAATGTTTGTGAATAAGAGGAGGGGCCAATTTGCTGTAAGAAATAGTACTGGCTTTGTGCCATTGCTGTTAGTTGAGATACTGTTGACCAAAACTGGAACATAGGAATACTTACCGCATTTACTCGCATAATCCTCACACTTTTTTGCGGAAAATCGATGGAACGCTTGGGGGTGCGAAATTACGCAAGAAAATGTTCCGCAAAAACGTAGAACTCAAGAGAAAAAAACCCAAGGCGGTTGCAAATTTGGGTATTCGCGCCGGCAGCTACCTACAAGGTTTGAGAACTACAAATAAAGGACTTACCTTAACAGCAAAACCACAGGTTCAACACAAAGCAGATTTATTTACGAAACACAGTTTGAGTTAAGACTTACCTGTGACCTACGTCGCTGATAACGACCTCAGTCCGAATCACGACCAACTCTAGTCCGAATCACTGCTCATTCACACTGGAAGCGGATCCGCGTTCGCAAAGCGGTTTGCGAACGCGGTTGTATAAAGATCCAGTACAATTGCACGCGCACTCGATGACATCAAGTGCGCGTGCAGATGTACTGGATCTTTATAAAACCTCGTTTGCACAGATCTGCTTCCAGTGCTGAATGAGCGGTCAGCCCTAGCATCGCTGGTCCTAGCGTTGGTTGCCCCTTGTTGTCACTCGTCACCTCTCAATTTCTCGACGACCGCGGCGCGGGCTGCGCGAACGCCGTCTAGTTGCACGCACGTGAAACCGGCTCAACGACACTGTGACTAGCGTCTGAGAGATGGCGCTAGGCTGCCTAGGGCACCTTGGGCGCCTAAAGCATTAAGTGGCGCCGTGCCGGAAAATGCAGGGTGGTGGAGAGCGCGTGCATCATGCGGGTTTCGCGAGCAGGTGACTTTCGCCGCTGCAGTTTTGGGGGTGCGAGGATTACGCAGGAAGAGGAAAATCCACTTTTGGTGGCTCACATTAGGGGTGCGAGGATTACGCGGGTGCGCGGATTACGCGGGTAAATACGATACATATATACAACACCGTCCTTCATGGCTCCGGGTCCCGCCACGAGTCATTTAGTGCTTTGAGCCTCTATCGTGACTTGGCACAATGTGTCCTTCCCTTTCTCCGCAGGTCTACGTCGGTTTCCAGGTGCAGCTGGATCTGACGGGCATCTTCATGCACGGCAAGATCCCCACCCTGAAGATCTCCCTCATCCAGATCTTCCGTGCCCATCTCTGGCAGAAGGTCCACGAGAGCATCGTCATGGACCTGTGCCAGGTGCGTGGGGCCGGTCCTCTTTTGCCGTTACCTCCGATTGTTTCACATTTCTGACAGAATGCTGTCGTGTACGCATCCAGGTGTTTGACCAAGAGCTCGACGCCCTGGAGATTGAGACCGTCCAGAAAGAGACCATCCACCCCAGGAAGTCGTACAAGATGAACAGCTCGTGCGCAGACGTCCTCCTCTTTGCCACCTACAAGTGGAATGTGTCCCGGCCATCCCTGTTGGCCGATTCCAAGTGAGACGTTTCCCTGGTTTCATTTGTTTCTCATAGCCCTAAGGGATCTGAGTACGGCAGTAAATTGTTTCTAAAGATTTTGAGCTACCGTGTTTGCACAATTATAACGCACACTTTTTCTCCGAAAATGCGAAATTGCTCAAATTTGCATGCGCGTTGCGTTACATTCGAACCCATGTACAGAAATTTAAAAAAAAAGTCAAAACTCCGTCATGGCCACATAGTATACTAGGCGGCGCGAGCTACCGCCTGTTTCAAAGGTAGAGCTGCTATTTATTTATTAGTGATGGACCGAATCTGCCGAACTTCAGATTCGGCAAAGTTCGGCAAATGCCGAACTTTTGAAGAGAAGTTCGGCAAAGATTCGGCGAAAATTCGGCAAATGTCTGCGCAGCGTGAGAACGCGACGGAGCAATGGATTGCAAATGGACGCCGTGCAGTCGTGTGGTTACCATCGTGCAGTGTAGTACAACTAGCGGTTACAGCGATGTGTGGTGTAGGCAACACGGTAACTGTGCGTTTGTGAGCGAGTGTGGTTGTCTTCAATATTTTCTGCCTCAAGAATAGAAGATCGAACAGTAATTTACGCAGTCCACTGCGCAAGTGACAAATGATGCGGTGCATTCTGGATATATACAGTGGATAGCGTGATTTTCATGTGGCATTTCCAGTGATGAAACGAGGTTGTTGAGAACGTTGGCCGACAATTGCTTTAAAGCACTCCTCGCAGTTATAACAATTCTGTTTTCTGGCTCAGAAGTAGTGTGTGCCAAAACAAAATAATATTGCTTTTTCAATTAGTGTTATTTCGCGATTTTCATGTATCTGCATAAAATCAAACAGAACTGAAATGCTCGACGTCTCACATCCGACATTCCTAACTCTCCCCATCTTCCTAAACGTCCGTGTATGTCCTAACACCAGAAACCCGCATTTTAAAGGTTAAAAACGAGAGGTTGCGAGCATGGGACGCACATTTTATGCAAAGCTGATGCCAATTAACTCAAATCGAAAAACATGCATATTTACAATAATATCAAATACGATAATATTGTTATACTCTTCTGCTGCAGGCTCAGCAACCGTTGCATCGTTTTCGCACGAAACGGTGATTACCCGAGAAAGCAAGAACGTAGCATTATTGCCTTCATTTTAACAATGTACACACACATGCAGGCTTGTGATTATGCCTCAAAACCGAAACTCTGGCTTCTACCCAACCTTGTTGTCACGCCACTTCTGCAAGCAGTCACTAAAATTGCCAGTAAACACACAAAAACGACACCGATACAATTACCTTGTAGAATATCACCTTATTTAGTAATAACTGTGTCAATAAGCATTACATGTTGCATTTAATTAACTAAGAAAAAAAAAGACATAAAACCTTTTTCGCCAGAAAAATCTCAATATCAATGTTAAGTCAGGTAACAATGTATTTTTTGCCGAATCCTTAGAAAAGTTCGGCAAAGTTCGGCTTAGCCGAATCCCAAGATTCGGCGCCCTCGAACTTTCGATTTCGGCAAAGTTCGGCCCATCACTACTATTTATCCATCTTTCTATCACGTGGTCCAGCTAAAGCGAACTCGACGTGACGCCATCTGAGATTCTGCTCGCTATTTTCAGTCGCGACGTCGCTCGGGCTACAAAAGCGTGGACCGTAGCTGAAATGGTGGACGCCGATACTGAAAACCGCAAGTAGAATCGGGCATTACAAGTCGCTGATGCCACTAGTAACAATGAATAACATCTTGTATATTTTGTTTACACTTAGCCTACTTACCCTAACCAACCTTCAAAAGTGTTTTGAGGCCTGCACTTAGTTCTTATCGGTATTACCGGGTCAACGTTTGGTTTACGGGCCGCTGTCGTTTGAACGAGCTGACGACAAAAAGCAGACAAGTTTGAAAGAGCAGACAACAGTTTGAACGCATGCGCGATGAAGTGCGGGCACGAAGCACCGCGTCCGCGTCAACAAACCATTGGAATGTCACGTTGTCGGCGTCTGTGTGAGTCTGCATACTCTTTTTTGCGTTGGAATTGTCGATTCTACGTCCTCATAGCAATGTCCTACCACTTTAATCGCCTCAGCGAATTTATCAAGGCTCGTTACGCCGCTAAACTTTGCGTAAATAATTTGACGTGCGGCTATTCATTCGCATGAACGCCGCAGAATGGACGCCAAAACCATAATGAGATTCTTCTAGCTATTTTCGGTCGCGACGTCGCTTGTGTAGCTAAAGCGTAGAAGGTAGCGGCGATGATCGACGTCGATACTGAAAATCGGAAGCGGGAACTGACCAGCATGCACGAGTCGGTGATGGCCACTGGTACCAATGATCAACACCTTCTACCTACTGTTTGCACCGAGCCTACTTAAGGGGAGACACGGCTCTTTAAAACAAAAAAAGACAAAAAAAAATTACTTTTTTGAAATTGTGTTTTTTTATATTTATAGGTATTTTTACATATTCTCGACAAATATTTTCGCAAAATAACGCGTATTTACTTCAAGACATTGATTTGAAATCACTAAGTGAAAATGTTTCGTCCGAAAAACAAGCCCGAAAAATGGTGCACTTTGACCGCCGATAGATCGAGAACGACGCGATAGAATGGGGACATCTTGGTCTCGTTTGAAAGCCCCGCTCCCGCGCTTTTCCTTCCCGCCGCAGCATAATACAACACGGCCATTGGCTGAGGAGAACGAAGCAGAAATAAAAAACAAAATTTAGCCACGGCATTGGCTGTTCTGAATCACGTGCGCAAATGACGTTTTCTCATTGGCCACGAGCGCCGTCCGGTCATGGTTTCGGATCCGCCATCTTGTTTGATTTTGAAAGATGCCAACTCCGGAGGCTCTTGGGCTCTTCGGAAGAAGTTCCAAACCGGCCAGAAGGTTGGAAAAAACTTCGAAAAGGACCGAGGAAGCTTATTAGAGCCTCCGTTCAACCTGCCGTAGGTGAGGCGAACACCAACGAAGTGCGGCACACCGAACCCGGCCGTGCTGCTCCGGCGACTGCGCGATGTCCGCGAGCACACCCGCGGCTTCGAATGACCGTGTGCGACATGATACCCTTCGGCTCAGCGCGTCGGATATCGCTCGAAAAGAAACAAAAGCCGAAGAAAAGCTTATTAAAGTCTCCGTACCACCTGCCGGAGGTCAGGCCAAGTGCGACACACCGAACCCGACTGTGCTGCTCCGGCAACTGCGTCGGCGTCCGCGGCTTCGAATGACCGTGTGTTACATGATGCGCCGTGGCTCAGCGCGTCGGATATCTCTCGAAAAGAAGCAAAAGCCGAGGAAAAGCTTATTAGAGCCTCCGTTCAACCTGCCGAAGGTCAGGCGAACACCAACGAAGTGCGACACACCGAACCCGACCGCGCTGCTCCGGCAACTGCGTCGACCGTCGACGTCCGCGAACACACCCGCGGCTTCGAATAACCGCGTGCGATATGATCCTCCGTGGCTCAGTGCATCGGATATCGCTCGAAAAGAAACAAACGCCGAGGAAAAGCTTCAAGAGCTTTCGTCCAACTGTGCTACGACACGACACGCAAAGCTGCTTTGGTTGCCGGCGCCGATCCAGCAGCTCCCGAGAGCGCGAAGTCGTTCGTCATGGTGAACCTCGACATCGTGAACTCGCTGCTTCGACTCACAAGACGACATCCAGAGGGCCATGAAGAGGAGGAACACTGGCCAGATGCATGCAGACTATGTTCCCGGAGGCTACTAGACCCCCACACACAAACAATTCGTGACAGAGCTGTGAAAATGAACCTGTACATGTTTTTGCCCGTTTTCTCAAAATCAATTTTTCCAACACTTCACTAGTTACAGAAGCCATATCTCACCTTCTATGCAACCGATCTTCACCATTTTTTTCTTTTTCTGCTAGGGGCATTAGTGCCATATGCAATAAGGGGTATACATGTACGAAATATGACACAGCATTTTTTTTTATTTGTCTTAATATGTAATGTAAAAACTACTTTAGAAAGTGAAAAGTTTGATATGTTGTAAAAAAGCAGTAAATCGTCCTAGAGTTTTCATTTATACCTTATTGCATACTGCAGACTTTCTAGTTCACAAATATATCTTTAATGCTATGTTTTTATTATTCTATTTTTTTAAATTATTTTTATAAATTTTGCAAATGAAATTTTAATTAATTGCTATTCTAATTAAGCTATTTCAAAACTAATTACATATTTATTACTAGATTGTAAAGGCAGATGTGCTATGTAAGTTTCGTTAGGTTTGAGTCATAAATAAAAAAAAAAGCTCTAGAAGCAGTGTTTCCCCTTAAGCCTTTAGAGGCCTGCAATTACTTCTTATTGCAATCACCGGGTCAAAGTTTGGTCTACGGGCCGCTTTTGTTTGAACGAGCAGACGACAAAAAGCAGACAAGTCTGAAAGAGCAGATGAAAGTTCGAACGATCAGGCGGCCGTGTGAATTTGAAGACGCACTGAACCCGTGGGTGGTCCAAACAACTTGGCGGTTTTCTCTCGTTCATGTTGAAACAAAACAAATACATCTGGCGACCACAAAGTGTTGCCCGCACAAGCAATCGTAGTTCGACAGCGTCTGGTTTGCCCTTTTCACGGCTACTATCCACGTTCCCGGACGAATGGACGTGGCAGAAACACATGAAAACTGATCTTCAAACCTTTCCAGACTCTCTTGGTACAGCCCCCGTCGCAGCATTTTGACGAGAAGGCAGGTTTTTGTCTGGTTTCTTTCAAAAGAACACATGAACGCATGTCTCCGCACGGCGACTTCTGCCCACCGCCCCAGACCGGAAGTGCGCCCGACGCGCCACCACCGCGGCGTGACGTAGGAGAGTTGAGTTTGTGTATAGGAATGCAAAAGCATTCCTACACGCAGCGCGTTCTACAAGCAGGGCGCCACGTCTTCCTCTTTCAGACGGCGCTCCGGCGGTGACATCACGCTGCCCCACTGCGCAGGCACGGCGAACCCCGCCGTCTTCACGACGGCTTCCATGACGAGGCATTGTGTTGCTGTGCTTATTTTTGTTTTATTTCTGAGGCGCTTCCGCTTTGACCTTGAACGCACCCGCTGGATTCCGTGACGAAGCATCTGCGTTGCTGTGCTTTTCTTTGTGTTTGAATGGGAATGGGAATTTAGGTGCCATATGCCTCAGCCAATGGAAATTTAGGTGCCGTTTCGCTCAGCCAATGGGAATTTAGGTGCCGTTTTCAGCTGCTACAGACAACGCTGGCTTAGCTCCATGGGACAGTTAATGCTTTCGCATTAAAAATTAATTTTAGTCCAATATTTAGGTTACTATTTCAGTGATGTTTGTTGGCGAGCTCAGCAAACTTTCGGGCAAATTGGGGACTATATAAAGAACGCCGAAGTACCCCTTTAAGCCCTAACTTGGGCTCCAGAACGGTGTGCGGCCCAGTCAAGCCGGCAGGTGCGCCACGACAAAGCCCAGGTGTTTCCCGACGAGTCGCCGGAGGTCGTCCCAGATGCCGAGCAGGATCTCGAAGTTCTCCCGGCAGGCCAGGACGCCCGACGGCAATGCGAGGGCGTCTCCCAGCGTCTTGAGGACCTGCGTCACCCGGGCAAAGACCCGGCCGTCCAGCGGCGGGGACAGGAGGTTGCAGACAGACGCAAAGCCCGCCAGCCAGTCGTAGTAGGCCTGGCTCCCGAAGTCGGGGAAGCTCACGAAGTCCGCGTCGCCGCAGGACCCATCCGGGAGGGAGGGGTCCTGCGCAACGGCGACCTCAGCTGCGTCGTCCAGGGCCCGACGGAGGACATCCGTCGCACCTCCCGGCACGGCCTCGAGTCCGTCGGCCGCCGCCGTCGTCGTGCCATTTCTTTTGGAGAATCGCCCGAGCGCGCTTTCGTTGGGTCGAGGGTGTTGGCAGACCGGGGTGGCGCCGGGAGCTCGCCGGACAATGGAGGGCAGTCGTCGTCCGGAAGCGCAACGGACTGTCTCGGCAATGGGAGGTCGCACGACGCCGAAAGTTTGTCAGTCGACTCGCCGGACACTTGCAGATTGTCGCCACTCACGAGCGTTTCAGACGGTATTTCTAGCGACGGAGGACTACCGGACTCTAGAAGTGCATTGACTAGCTCGTCTGACGGTTGAACATTGTCCGTTAGTTCATGTAATGCGGCGAGGCGATTGCATTTTGGAATTTCAACGTTTGATTCCCGGGGCAAGGGCATATTGTTCGACGCTCGGATCTCGCCGGTAGCTTGGAGGAAAGCGGGACGACCCTTAGAAACTTCGCCCCCAAGCGGCAGCGACGTGCCGCGAGTCTCTAGTTCGGGCCGCCGTTCTTCCGACACCGAGGGTCTGCAGACTTCCCGAAGCCCGTCGCCAACTTCGTCCGACGGCGCTGCTGCTCCGCAAGAAAAATCAAAGATGGCGCTCGCGCAGATTTCTGACATTCTTTCGCCTACCGTCGGAACCACTTCCGGACCGCTCGGCACGACGGCCGTACCGTCGGCGGCTCTCCCGGTGCTCGACGTGCCGGGGCGTGGCTCCGAAACCGCCGAGTCGCCGTGCATCCTGGTCACGTGACACCTGAGCTTGGACGTCCTCTTAAAAGTGGTCCCGCACATCGTGCAGACGTAGCACCGCGTCGGGTCGTGCTCGCGTTGGTGCCGGTTCCTACTGGACCGGTCCGAAAACGTTCGCTCGCAGACAACACACCGGAACCGGCACTCCGTCGAGTGGACCAGCCGGTGCCGGTTGAGGTCAGAGCCCTGCAGGAACCCGCGGCCGCAGACTGGGCAGACGAAGCTCCGCTCCTGCGGACGGTCGTGCGTCGCGGAGTGCGCACGGAGGTAGCCAGGGCGGGAGAACTCCCGGCCGCAGACGGCGCAGGGGTGGCGCGGCCGCGGCGCGTCCGGGTCGTGGGTGCGTAGGTGGCGCCACAGACCAGTGTTCTGGCGGAACTGTCGGCCGCAGGTGGGGCACACGTAGAGCATCTTGTTCTCGTGAAGAGCCTGGGCCCGGGAAAAAGGGCGTGAGAATCTCCGCAAACTATGACTTCGAGCAGCAGTCGACGCCACGTACAAAGTGGCGCTCCAAAGTGCGAGACAACTCGAAGGTCGCACAAAAGCTCCGGGTTTTGAAGCATAGCCATAAGAACGTTTTACGAATGCACAGTTTTTGGTAAAGACACCGGTACAGTTTATTAGGACACATGGACTAGATAGGGAGCATTAGAATGGGCGAGATTTCTCGTTTCCATCCGTTCTTTTTATTGTTGGTTCCCCTTTTTCCATCACGAGGTAGCAGACCAGCGTGCCCAGTTAGATTGACTTTCACTTGTACCTATTTCGATCCGCGTCATTGCAACGACTCCTTTGCATGCCGACCAAAAGAGTTGGCCGCTGCGAAACAGCTTCGCAACACGGACCACGGCAGAAGCTGCAGACACGGCTTGTAGCTTCATAGCGACTGCGAGACTGTGCGGCCAAGGCAGGTGTGGACAGCATTATAATCCTTTAGAACAGATCACCCCGCTTCCAGAAGTTTGCTCTCCCGCGCATACTCAATGACATGACATGTCGCAAAGCCGGTATGGTTACTGTGGCAATGTAAGCAAAACAATGTATGCGAGCCCTTATTGGGAATTCAATCGATATACACCAAAAATCGAGCGCGGAAACACTTGGTAGAGTCCTTCCATACAGTCACGAAACTTCGGCCCAAGTTTGGTACAGTGTGAAGAGCCATCGCCAGAGGCGCCACTGTTCCCAAAGAGGCATCTTTGTTAGGCCGCTCCACTCTGAGTGAGACACTCCAAAGTCGCCATTACAACCTCTTTAAAAAAGAAATCTTGTCGTACACTCATTATGTTATGTCTGTGATTGATCCCTGTATGCAAGCACCAGTCATTAGCTTCTAATCTAAGTACACAACTTACAAAATAGGCTCGTTTCGTTTGTTTTCAAATGAAACGATTCATTTACCAGAAAAAAAAAGCTACGGAACGAAGCGTACGGGTTCTCAGTACCTCCATTGATGGCGGTGCTGAATTCTTGAGTAGGATGGAGGTATTGAGAGGTGATTTTGAGAAAAGAAAAAGGATTGAAACTACCGTAAAATCCCGTAGGGACGCCTTCCCCGAGAGGTCGCCCATCCCATTTTTCCGGTTAAATATCCGTAACATAAAAATTCCAAAACATCGCCCATCCCTCGATTCTCGTCGGACGTCACGCGATGTCCGACGGGAATCGCATCCTCTGCGTGATCTGCAGTACCGGTACATCTTACAAACGAGTTCCTAGCGGGTTTCCGCATTTTCTCCACGATCTGCATGGGACATAGGCTCCCATAACACGCCCGCGTGTATATTGCGTTGTGAAACGAATCAGCTATGTCCGCGGTCTGCGGTATTTGTTCCCGTGACATGCGAGTTTGTAGCGAGTTCTCGCGCATTTATTGCACCGTGAAGCTTGAATCTGCTGCATCCTTGATCCGCGATATATGTTCCCGTGGGATGCGAGTTCTGGGCAGGTTTCCGCGGGCTTTCGCACCGTGAAACTTCAATCTACCGCGGTCGCAACCTGCAGTATCCTTTCCCGTGACAAGGGAGCTTGAGGCAAATACCCGTGTTTTTTTATGTATCTCTTCATTTTGCATCTCTTAATTATATGTATCTCTTCATTTCAAATACCCACCCCATTTTTTACAGCATATCTCTTCATTTTGGGCAGGCGTTCTTACGGAATTTTACGGTAGTATTATTTTGGAGATTGTCGTAGACATGGAAGTTTGAGCAGCTGTTTGAGAGTATGGGGCCGAAGACGCTCGCATTAACGAGAAACACCGTCAGTGTGATGACTTGTCGCAGCATTCCATGGCTAGCTCATTCAAAGGGGGTGAGAAATTCCAAACGCTTTTTGGTTGCCGGGCTCCCAGGGGCTGGCCAGATTGGCAATTCTTAGCCCCCCCCGGCGACGCCAGCACCGCCTGTGGTAGGGTACCAAGCTCCTCCATGGCGTTACGAAGATGTTTCGTGACCAATAGTGTATGGAAAGACTCTGCTCTCCGTGTGTAAATCGGTGCTCTGCGTTGGGTAATGTACGGTATGCCCTACGTCTCCCACTATGGTTACCACGTGCCAATACCAGCGGCGTACCAACTTGTTTTAGAGCGCAGCTCTTAGGCGCCCGTTTCCGGCTTGAGCGGCGTCGCCGTCGGCGTAACCGCGCGGTGCATGATGGGAAATATCCCATAATGCGGAAAGGAGGAGGGAGGGGAGGAGGAGGAGGAGGAAGGAGAAGAGGAAGGAGGAGGGGGAGGAGGAGGAAGAGGGGGAGGAGAACGGAGGAGGAGGAGAAAGGAGGGGAAGGAGGGGGAGAAGGAAGGGGAGGATGAAGGAGGAAGGGGAGGGAGGAGGAGGATGGGAGGAGGGAGGAGGAGTATTTGGTAGGATGAGGAGTTGAGGAGGAGAGAGGACGAGTTTGCCCTCCCCTCAGTACCCTTCCCTCCTCCTCCTCAAGAGCTGCGCTCTAGTTCGGCATTACAGGGAGTTGTAAACGGCTTTCATTTTTTTGAATGGGGGGGCAAACCAGACCCCCCCCAGGGCCGGGGGCGGTGCCCTTCGTATACCTTGGGCGCCGCCAACCAGTGTTTGCCCTGCCCAGGCGGTTGTTTGGGGGGGGGGCAAAACACATGCCTTGCCCCCCCACTCTAAGAACTGGGGGGGGGCAAGCGCCCTCCTTGCCCCCCTCCCCAGTTGGTACGCCCATGGCCAATACCTTCCACAGAACGGTGATGCTGTGGAGGAGGCTGATGACAAGTAACAAACGTCCTCCCCTCCAGAAAGGACTTTTTGACAGCTACTAATCACAAGTGCCGCTTCCCAGAAAGCCCAACCACAAACCTGGCTCGTGTTTGGGATTCGACGCTTGTTTTGTGCATTCTCTGGCAGATGACAGCGCTGCCACTATTGCTGTACCCCCTTTGGGTTATTTTATTGGATGCTCCCAATTTTCACCGAGGGCTGTCTCAGGAAAGGACATTTGATGTCTGCATGCGCGGGAAAAGGTGGCACGGCCTCAACGAGAGGGTCCGCTTTAGCCGACGACTCCTCTACCGTTTTCGATGATGAGTCCTGCTATCTCTCTGATGACTCCTTGTTTCTCAATAGTGAAAGCAACACCTGGAGGCCGAGTGAATGCTTCCTTTCATTTTTGTGCAATCGCCTATGTTAAGCCAACTTTCGTGGAGTTTTTAGCAAAAACAAATTTGTATGCAACGGGTCGTCTTCTAGGAACCGATCGCTCCCTATAGTCGCTGGCAGGTGAAGAGTTTCGGCAGAGGAAATGCCGGAGATGCTGAAGTGGGAAGAAGTGGGAGAGCTTCCCCCGATCTCCTAGCCTGCCACTGACCACAGACAATTGTACGCAAGCGACTGGCAGCCGCCATGTCTCTGCTCGTGCGGACAAGCCCGTGCACGCTTGCCAAAGCTACGTTCACACATAAGCTGCACGTGCTTGCATGCATCGGACACCGGTTGGGCGCCACGCTCGCAATTGTCTGTACGTTCCACGCATTAAAGGACTTTGGAGAGAGATTGTTGCCAGACTTTCAGCCTGCAGCCGTCACTGTGGCCTACATTTATTTATTTATTTACCAAAACAACCCGCAGCAGCGAAGCATTACGGTGGGTACGGCCTAGTATTAATAACAAAAAACTCATTTGTGGAACCTCACCGAGTAATAAATCGGTAAAAACACTCCTCAATCGTGCGAGAAAAAAAAGAAGAAGAACGTTTCTCATAGTAGCTGCAACGAGACATCTGTTTGATTTTCGTGACGTCGAGGCAAAAAGGAAGCGAGGACGTTGGGTCGCCGATTACCGCCGTGGTTTTCGTTGCGTACCTGGTGTTCGGCCAGTGCCAGGCGACTCGAAAACGTGCGCCGACAACTGGAGCACTGCAGCGGGCATGGCCCAGAGGCTCCACCTGAACGGAAGGAGAGAACGTGGGCCAAATGTTTCCTCCAGTTTGCGTGAAGGGTCGACCGGTGCATTTAGCGTCCTTTACCGCCGTCCCATTCTGCCCCAAGTGGCAACAAATGACGTCAGATGTCCCGATTCTGGCGGTACTGGCGAAAAGTACTAGCAAATGCAGCACCGTAGTAACAGAGGCCAGCAGGTGCAGTCTTTGAGGGTGCGTGGTGTTGGAGCTCAATGCATTTCGTACGAGCAGCTCCAAAGTGCTACGTCTTTGGAATACATAACTTCATTTTTTTTTACCCAGGAAAAAGAGACTACAGTCAAACCCGTTTATAACGAACAGAAGGAGACGCTACGATCAGTTCGATGTAGCAAGTAATTCGATATATCAAAAACCATTTACAAAGAACTTCCACGATGCGTTCGTTGCAAGACGAGAGCTTCTCTTTCATTCTCATCCTTTCGCTTCTGCCTTGTAATAACGCTCTAATTTTTTTTTTTTTTTTTGCATGCGTGCAGAGTTTTTTTTTTTTTTAGCTTATCATTTTTTTTTACTCGCTACTCCTAATGTTTGGGATGAAGTTTTTTTTTCTGTGCGTGCGTGCAGGGGGTATTTTTTAGCTTCCTCCCCTTCTGAATCGCTTCTCTTCGCTCAATTTTGTTCGTAACTTCAGCTTTTAAAATGTTCTTTCTTTCCCACTTTTTTTTCACCAAATGCGTTGCCCTTTGGCACGCGATCCTTCAAGTACAGCACAGAGGGGAGGGGCAGGCTAGAAGACGACTGTTTGCGCGTTTTTGAAAGCCTTCCTGGGGGAAAAGTTCGATATAGACAATATGTTGTTCGTTATAAAAAGTACTTTTACATGCATTTTTATTTAAATTTTCCGTGAGTTCGATAACGACAATAATTCGCTGTACGTGGGTTCGTTCTAAACAGGTTTCACTGTATATTCCACGGCGTAAAACGAGAAGCAATTTTGCATCTTACACATCGTAGTGAATGGCGCAATTCTGCCGAAAAACAGTAATCTCCCGTTGCCTTTTTGCTCCAAAATAATTTTACACTTAGAGCATCTAGATTCTTTTTACTTTACACTAAACCCGATTTTATTATTGCGAGCTCGATACTTTGCGTCTTTTTGCGAAGCGTGAATTTCAGGAATATTCCGTGGGAACAAAATCTCACAACTGGCAGTAGTCAGAGCCGTTTACTGAGAGAGTTCGGATGGATGGATGGATGGATGGTAATGGCTATACCCTTTGTAACGGGCGGCAGCTTGCACCGCCTATACTAACATTGCGTCATCCTTCCTTTTAATGCGAATAGCATTCTTTGGATACTTCACGCACTTTGCGTCTATGTATCTATCTATCTATCTATCTATCTATCTATCTGGCTATCTAACCTCTTACGCCGCGGGTCGATAAATAAATAAAAAAGACCGGCGCCGGCGGGATTCGAACCGTTGACCCTTTGATCAGCAGGCAGACGCGCTAACCACAAAGCTATGAAGGCAGTCATTCCAGGCACTATAAACACCTGTTTATATCTTTACCATCGCGCGCGTTCCATGCACGAGGGCTCATTCCGCTCTCGTGAGGCTTAGCACTGCCCCTAGCTCACCCTCTCCCGCGCTCGGGAGAGGGTGATGTAGCGGCCGTGCTCACCCTCACGAGAGCGGAATGAGCCCTCGTGCATGGAACGCGCGCGCACCGGTAGCTGTGACAGCGCTGTAAGGCGCGTCCTATGGTAAAGATGTAAACAACCGTTTAGAGTACCGTTGGTTGAGACTAGCTGAGACGCCAGAAAGTCTGGTCGGTACCATTTTGAGTGTTTGTGCGTATGGCGCGTGCTTTGCTCGCCTTCCTAAGTGACACAAACGCACGTGCTGGGCTGCGGAGATCGTGCGCAGGGCTGTGAAAGTGTCAACAAATTTAGAATCGCCTCAAGAGTGGGCTGGCGTATCTAGAGTGTGCCGGCCACCTGACGAACGCGCATAACTCCGCACCGTTTGATGCTATTCGCATTAACGTAGATAATCATTCCCAAAGGATGGGTTCTGCTGATTTTTTCAAATTTGTATAAATTTTGTCTGAACACAACCCCCCCCCTCTTTTAAAGTGTTTCCATTGCTTATTTTTATCTGTATTTTTTACCCCCCCCCCCCCCATCCCTAGACCTTTTCCACCAATCTTCCAATCTCCTCTTAGTTACCGCAATTCTTTTCGCTATCCATTCGTCCATCCATGTCTGCGAATCTCTGTGCCCCCTCCAAATCCGTAGTCATCCCCACCAAGAGGGTGGGACGAAGCCTCGTGCACCTTAAAATTACATGTTCTATAGTTTCCCTCTTGCATTTGCATATGTCGCACAGAGTGTCTATTTCCTGAAATTTAGCCCTATACGTTTTCGTTCTTAGCGCCCCGTTCTAGCTTCAAACGGCAAAGAGCTCCCCACTGAATTATCATACAGCTGTTCCTTCTTTATTTCATGTTTTTGTGCCCCGTATATTGTTAAAGCCGATTTCCCCTGCATTCTCTCTTTCCACAATTTCCTCTCTGTTTCCTTTACTCCCTTTTCTACTGATATGCTCTGATCGGCTCCATCTCGTTGAATGTATTTAAATCTCAGCTTGCGGTTTCAGTTTGTCCACCTAGTGTATAGACTTTTCATCTATAGATACTTGAACACTTTCACTGCCCACTGTGTATCCTCAATTTCACCTAGTCTTTGTTCAAAGTTTACTGATCGCTTCTCTACCCTCGAAAGATGCCCAATCCATATCCCCCTGTACTCCCTCATTTGGTGTATTCCCGTGTGCCCCCAATGCCAACCAACCCACACTCCTTTGCTGTACCACTAAACCTGCCTGGATTTCCGACCTCATACACAATACCGCATTCCCAAATGGCAGTCCTGGCACCATGACTCCCTTCCATACACCCCTAATGACTTCATATCTATTATAGTTCCAGAGTGCCCTGCGTTTCATGACAGCTGAATCTCATTTCCCCTTCTTTATTACACTATCTTCATGGTCTTTCAAATACCGTCTTCCTTCACTTAAGCATACTCCCAGATATTTGTACTTTTCTACGTGTTCTATCAATGTGTTCGGCATCTGCAGGGACGTGTAGTGGCCTCAAGCCACGTCCGAACGCGGCCCGAGCGGGACGAACCGGAATTCCCCTCTATCCCGAATCTGAAAGCTTCCCTTCCCCTGCAGTTCGGGAAAAGAAAGCACGACTGGGAAAGGGGTGAACTCGGGATAGGGGAGCCACGGCTAAAAATAAAGTTAGTTGAGTTTGGGACCCCTATGTGATCACTTCTCCCACACTGCATCCCAACAGGGGTTTCCCTGTTATACCCGACTTGTCCCTACTGAAGTTTAGGCCTAAACTGGCCCCTTCCTTGGTGCAAATCCTAATCAGCTCCTGTATTGTCCCCCGACTTTCTGATACGAGTACAAAGTCGTCTGCATACATTAACCCTGGCAATGGGCGGAGCTTGGCCCATGGGCGGAGCTTGTTGCCCGCTAAAAGCAGCGGATTTCGCGATAACACAAAATGATGTTACTTCTTTGTCTCGTTTATTCCAAAGAAATCGCATAAAGTTCCTATGAGTATGAGTCAGAGCCACAAAATGGCGGTCGGAAGTAGTCATGCCCTGGTTGTCAGACTAGGCCGCTGTGGTTGCCAGGCTGTCCAAATCTCCTTAAGAAGGCCAAACTCCCTCAGCATAAAAGGCTCTGGGAGGAGTGTGTCATGTATTTGTAGCTATGGGCACGATATATCCGCACGATCAATCTTTCGCCACATTTTTCAAGTCGCGAAATACGTGAAAATGAGCTTTTCCCGAAATTTAAGTTGTTCACAGAGTTAAAAATATTTGCAAGAATCGGCTCACTCCTCAAAACCATGCAATTAAGTATCTCGAAACGATCTAGCAGGAGCAATCTCTCAACGTACGAATTGTGACCGGCGAAAATTTGCACGGGGATTCCCGCTGCGTAACAACCCGGAGCTGGCCTGGCACGCGAGCACGTTGCAAGATATACGTGGATGTGGACGGTGTCGCAGCTGCCAGGTAAAGTCCTCGCCTCGATGGCAAGCGGCGCCACCGGACGACTCCTCGGATTCGTGGCCAGTGGCAGCCTGTCGCGGGCCTGGGTTTCCACGCTTCTCTACAAAAGACGCGCCTGTTTCTAAGGTCGATTTCTTGCTGTGCAACGTCACCTAGAGCTTGGCGCTACTGCCACGCACGTCGCTTAGACGCAGCTTTGTCATTCACCCTAGTCTCAAGCCTCAACCGTGGCAAGAACAGTTTTACGAACGCGTCGAAGCGGAGGGCCTCCCAACACGGCGTTCGAGCCGTCAATATCGCAGCAAGCGCGCCGAGCGGCAAACGCGCGTGAAAAGGTGCCCGGCAACGAGACACTCACTCTGTTTTCGTCTCTCTTCGTCGGTTAAGCCGTCTGGCCCGTGGAGACGCCGTCGGAAGGGGCCACTGGGGCGCGCGCCAATGGGACTCCATTGGGACGAATGCGTCGGGGCGTTCGCTGTACCGTGTGTCCGCACACCCTTACGTATCTCGCACCGTGCACGCGACGAACGGCGCACCTACCGAGGTGGGTGAACCGGTGCCTGGTCCTCTTGAGCCCAGAGTCAAACGTCTGTCCGCACGTCTCGCAGGGAAACCTCTCGGCGCCCCTTCCGGACGGGTCCGATGTTCCGGTCCCCGCGCCTTCGTCTGGACGGGGAAGGGAAGGGTACTATGATAATGCAATTCATGCAAAGGTGCAAGCGAGCTGGACAAGAATGACAAAATAACCCCTGGAGAAGGGGGACAAAGGACAAACACAGCTGTATCCACCCACTTTCACTCGTGCACGAATGGATGGACGGCAGTCGTGGCTAAAGCCTAAGAGTCACATTCACCAGTCACGACTAACTAGTGCCGTATTAAAGCTAGTAGCGCGTCTAAGTAGTCACGAACCAAGAAAAAAATCGGCGACTAAGCAGCGACTAGTCTTGCGGTGTTCACGAGCACGAATCAAGCGGGCGACTAATTATCTAGTCAAAAGTAAAGAGAGCGGAATTCACATAAAAAGATAGGTCAAGCATGAGCATTACTTCAACGCCACCGTGTAAATGGGAATTTTATCGTATCAAAACTAATATATGGATGTTTATTAGCAAAAATAAAATATTATACTAATGAGAAGCTTATTGTCCGGGACATGGTTTTTTGAAGGAAGTAAAAAGAAACTCGAGAGAGAGAAAACACGGAAGCTGCACTGCCAGCAACATACGCAAATATGGAGGCCCCGTAAATGCGGGCTCCCTCGTCGTCCGGTGCCTTGCTCAGATTGCTGTAGCGGCATTTCTGAACGTGTCTATTCCCGCAATATTGGCCGCTCCGATTCTTTCTCTGGATGTGTCCCCCAGGGTTCCGAGACAGTCAGTGCTTAATCAGCGCCGGCAGTCAACAGTGACACGAGTCGACCACGGCACCGAGCTGCTAGTCGCCCGATAACACCGGCTAAACTAGCCACGCCCCCAGACTTGTACACGTTGCTGAAAAAAAAGTGATTGATTGCAATTATAATTACTTCATTGTAAAAAGTAACCTATTACAATTACAATTACAGCCTCAAAAAAGTAATGGAAAAATTACTCTAAAGTAATTGCTTACTTCCCACATTACTTTTCATTCAACTTCTTTTATTACGGTAGCATAATCCTTAATGCCTCGTGCACAATGGTTCCAAAAAAGAAAGCCTCGACCGCTTTTGCTTAGAACTGAGTGAGTGACGCCAACATACCCAATTCCTTGTGTGAAAAAATAAAATAGAATAAAAAGATCGCTCTTTAAATACATTACCCACAAGAGGCTGGATAATGATGGGGAAAAACAGCTCAGAAAACACGGACTACGAAGAGGAACACACACGACAGGACAATGCTGTTCTCGCAACTGAAGAATTTTAATAAAGGAAACAAAGACAGAAAAAACATACACCGTATCTTAAAAGATTGTACAAGAACAAGGGACCACTCTCGCCAACGCGTGTCAATGAACTACCCGCAGTGTTTATTCAAAAACAGTTGGCTCCGTTGGACGTGGGGGACCCTTTCAGGGTGGCCAACTCTGAGGTGGTGTGCGATATTTTAAAAGATAATGAGGCCAAGAAATGGTCGGCCTTTAGCGTTGACGTTGAGGATTTATTTTATTCGCTACCTCAGGACCAGCTGCTTGCCTCTGTTAGAGATTGTATTGAAACCAACGGGGAACTGGGGTTTAGAAACTCCAGTGGACTGGCTATGGAAGATTTCTTAGGGATGTTGCAATTTTATTTGAATTCCATGGTTGTCGGCTGGAACAATTCTTTTTTCCTACAGAAGCAGGGAGTGTGTATCGGGTCCTGTGTTGCTCCCATTTTGAGCGACATTTACCTATCCGGGGTTGATAGGGCTGTGGCGTGTGCTTTAGGGGTGTCGACTGTAAAAAGGCTGTTTCGATATGTAGATGATTTTTTGGTTTTGTATGAGGGAGCAGAAGAAGACGATACGCGGTGTTTAGTTTTAGACGCATTTGAGAAGTATGGGGGGGGCCTGAGATTTACGTGGGAAGAGCCAAAGGAAGGGGCTCTCCAGTTCCTTGATTTGACGATGTACCCGGGGGATAACACTATCTGTTGGTCGTTTTGCCCGCGCTCCAAAAAGGCGATACTAGATTTTAAACTCCCACTCAAAGGTGGTCAAGAGGTCCATAGCGGTGTCATGCCTTGGGTCGGCCCTCAAAAAATCATGTGCCCACAAGATGACCGAAGGTTTTAGAAAACAAATTGGTAGATTAAAGGAGTCGGGGTTCCCGTTGACGCTCTTGGCGGAAGTAGCCAGTTCGCTTCTCAAGAAAGCTAAGGGGGTGGAGAGAACGAGGCCGGAAAGGGAAAAGAAGCGTGTGGTAGTAGTCCCCTACCTCCACCGCGTTTCCCATAACCTGAAACAAGTAGGTGGCAGATATGGAATACCTGTAGTGTTTTCGGCGCCCCAAAAAATAGGCCAGATATGTTCCAGGATTGGTGCGGGGGCAGTCGGTCGTTCCAGCGCAAAGTGCAGCAAGGTGCACAGAAAACCCTTTGTCCCTTGTATTTCGTGTGTGGTATATAAGATACCTTTGTCGTGTAACAGGTGCTACGTGGGGCAAACAGGAAGATGTCTGAATGACAGATTACGAGAGCACTCATATTCGCTCGGAGCTACGGTTGGGGGCTTTTGCCCGTTCATTGCAGAGATTGCAAGTGTCGGCCTGACTTTGGCAGAGTCACCGTCCTGGGAGCGCACAAGGATAGGGTGACGAGAGAAATCATTGAGGCCTTCCACATTCTGTGTCATGGTCATTCATGTGTTAGTGAACCGTCATTGGCGCTGTCAGCCAAAGAAATTTCCTTCCTGCAGCAAAACATGAGTGACGTAGTGAACGGGTAGTTCATTGACACGCTTCACGGTTGGCGAGAGTGGTCCCTTGTTCTTGTACAATCTTTTAAGATACGGTGTATGTTTTTCCTGTCTTTGTTTCCTTTATTAAAATTCTTCAGCTACGAGAACAGCATTGTCCTGTCGTGTGTGTTCCTCTTCGTAGTCCGTGTTTTCTGAGCTGTTTTTCCCCATCATGTATAACGTCAACCAACTGGCCCAGTTCTCCACCTTATTACAGGCTGGATAAGGTCATTTTTCATACCCAGATGTAGTCTCGAGCGTACCCCAAAAATGTACCCAGGAAACAAAGTACGGTATAGTGGAATGGCCTACTAATCCTCGAGGTCCTGTGCTTTGTGGCTTCGAAAAAGAAAAAAAATTGACCGTTGGCCAGAGCTGAGGGACTTCTGCAGATCTAACCCCTCTTCCTCACTCCCCCCCCAAAAAAATTAATTTAGAAAAACCGTAATAGGTAATTTTGTAATCGATTACAGCAAAAAAGTAATTCAATATACAAGGATCATTACGGCCCGTTCACACTCTTGCAACCGAGTACCCGTTCACACTCTTGCAACCGAGTACGACCGAGAGAGACGAGATCTGTTAAGACTTCTTAATATTTCTTAGGACGAGAGAATGCACTGGCACGCTGGCGCCATCTACGCGGTGACCCTGGAACTGCATTTCACAAGAGCGAAGCTTTTACGGGGTTTCCGAGGTCAAATGTGCGTAATACCTATAAGAAAGGCCTGTGTATAACGTTGACAAACGTTTTTCGAGCCAAGAACAAAAAGATGATGCGTGAGAGAAATAGAAAATATGCCGGACAGCCAAGTTTACACTGCTACCCAATAGATGGCACCAGTGTGTCCTCTCGTAAGAGGTTTCAAGAAACCCAGTTTTAAGAGGTCGCAAGAGTGTGAACGGGCCTTTACTCCTTAAAGGAAGTAATCGAAGCGTTACAAAATTACACTAAAATGTAATCGATTACTAGTAATCCATTACTTGTAACGATTTACGTACAAGTCTGCTTACCCCCAACTAAGATTTTTCAGTCGCCTTCCGAGTCGCTCGGGGCAACTAAGTCCTAAACGCGTTCAATAAATACCGGGTGCTTACTCAGCTGCGATCACCGCCTGCCCATAATCATGTTGAACGACGACGCAGTTGCAAGTCAAACAGGCGCTAGTCACGTCCAATGAACACGGCCGTAAGTGTCGGACAATAGACTGCACTGAAACTGCCCCAAATCGATCGTTGGGCGCTTCAAAAGCGAGTCGTCGATGGCACAATCACACAAAGTAAAACTCCAGCGCAGTTCCTACTCCACACGCTCGTATCTCACGTTATTGATGTCTGTTGCCTTATACCCACGGGGCTGTAAGCTTGGCTCAAAATCCATCAAACTAACTTAGGAGGTTCAAAAGAATCGCTTAAAGAAGTTTGAAAGTTGGAAATTATATCACATCTTAGCGCAACAAACTCTCCAAAGTATGAAAACGAGGCAAGTTTGTGCGTGTGGAAAACCAACGGCTTTCCCGACGGATGGCGATGGCGTAACGAGGACGGCCGGCAAGACTGGTACGTCGCACGAGCGCTCCGCCGGAAACGACGGTCCGCGTTGTTGTCCTTGTAGGTTTAGTCCTCAACGTAGCCAATGGGGGCACAGTGATCCGATTCCCTCCCCGACGACCCCGGGGCAGTGAATGGGAAGCACCTCGGTCGGTCGCCAGACCCCGGCCGCCCCCAAACTGACGCTACCTGGTCTCCAGACCAATGGATTGCATCCTTTCGTCACCCACTCTCTGCTCCAAGGGCGGGAGAGGGATCACGGGGTGGGAGTCAGACGCATGACCGGTTAATCGAGCAGGTGCTTACGCACGGACGCGCACAATCTCACGGTTAATTAGGTGGTGTCCTGCGAGTGCTATCGCATTTACCGTATTTACTCGCACAATGCACGCACTCGCATAACAAACGCACCCCCAAATCGGCTCTCAAAATTTTGACTTTTTTTTTTTTTTTTCACTCGCATGTTAAACACACCCCCAACTCGGACGTCAAAATTTTGACCCCCTCCCACCCGCACGCAAAATGAAAGCACTTTTCTATCCTGGTGCAGCGAGGTCGCGAACGCGTGGGCAGCGTGACCGAACAAAACGCCTTGCAAAAGGCGTTAATAAATAAAAAAACATCCAACGGAAGCAACAAAAAAAAACATTAAAAGAGGCTTTTTTTTTTTTTGCGCAGTCAGTTTGGATTTTGGTTTGCGCGGCACGCAAGGAGACGAGAAAGAGAAGCGAAGAAGCTCTCGCCTAAGCAAAGCGAAACAAAACAGCTTGCGAAAGAGCAGTGTGGTTTCGCGGTCGCGCGCAAGAAGATAAGAAAGAGAAGCGGAGAAGCCCGCTTCTCTTTGGCGGCCATGCTGAGTGGATAGAAACGTTGGCAAAAGTGCCCTTCGGGTGCCGCTCCCGCGTTGGGTGTGCTAGTTGAGTGTTCCAAAGTGCTGGGTATACCTGACTTGGGGTACGTCTCATGTACTTGTGCGCCGCAAACGGTGCTTTCTAACTCATTGGAAACATCTCTTGCACCGCATTATGGCATCTGTGAGTGTGGCGATGCCGAGAAGAGTGGCACCGAACGCGTCACCGATAGAAATCGAAGAATACTCAAAATATTGTTTCAGTTAACAGCGATTGAATTTTCCTACAGGTTTCTTGTCGTTTTAGATGCAGCACATTGAGAATAAGTTGGGCATTTCGTGTCGTTCACGAAAATGAAAAATAATATAAACTACGGTATATACTTTTGTTAAGCGCGTAGGTGATAAAGTTAAGTACAAGAGAGTATAAAACATGGACGGACAAGTATGCTGTTTTGTTTGCCCTTTATGTTTTATTCTTTTTTGTATTTAATTTGAACAAGGACGCGCGAAATAAGAGCATTGCAGGGAATGATCGAAGGCAACTCCCTCCAGCTTGCAAATGTTTATAAAAAAAGTGAGGATCCCGTGTCGACGAGTGTACCTTTTGTCAAGAATCGAAAACAGCAAAGTCGAGATGGGCCCATTGCCGGAGCGAGTCGATCAATGATTCAGCAATTCGAAATCAATGCGTCAGCATGTTTCAGCAATACAAATTGAAGTTTCCTTTCCAGCTACGTTATGTAATAATTTGCAAAATAAAAGAACCCAGTCATGTTGCAACGGTTAACTAATTTTTCAATCATTCCCAGTCACACCCGGCAGGGGAAACGAGCCTTCAACTAAGCGTTGTAGATGATAAAATCGAGTCAGTGTTACCACAGCAAGATATCAGCATTAAGATCAATTAAGTAACGAATAGTTACAAGCTGAAACGGCAATTCTCACAAGAAAACTTGCCCCCACCTTGCAAGCATTGCCCACGTTCATCGACGGTATACAGTGGTAAGTTTGGTGCTCTATTCAGGAAATGTTCCGAGCAAACTCGAGAGGACGGCGTCGGGAAAAGGTATTCCCTTTTTACGCAAGCCACTGCACCGGAGGTCGTGGTCATTCAAAGGGCGATGGAGCTTGAAGACATTGGGCGCGTTCAGTAGCGGCTCCCTCAGCTCCGAACGGAGTCACTCGAGTCGGAGTCCTCGGAGCGCCTACTGAACGGCAAAAAAAACCGCGGCTCCAAACCTGCTTCTACGCAATTTCCGCTTCCTCCCCTGTGCCAGACGGTCTCCGAATAAACTGGAAGCAGACGATGGCGAGCACGATCGCTTTTATCTGACGCCGGTATTGAAGACGTCTTCACAAGATCGTTGAAGAAAAAGCGAGTGACTGTACACATCAGCGCTGCTGTTCGAAGCAATGCAACGCGATCGAGCCCTTCGCTTGGCGGTACAAAGGCAGCTACTGTTATAAAAACCGACAAAAACGTCGTCAGCACAAGCAAAATATAGAGCTCGGCGAATCTACGCCGCCGGTTCCCCGGTTGCGATACTTTTATACGGCCATGCGTTTGTTCTGCCCTTCGAAACAAACTTCCTATAAAATGTATTCGTATAGACACGGGAAGTTCGGCCGCGCTCGGCGATCAAGGTGTTGTCGGCCGAAGCGAGCGTCAGCCAACGTGCACCCCGATTTAGCTACGCAAACAAAACGTCAATCGGGATCATGCTCTGCGTGAGTGTCCAACCAGTTACCAAAGTCGCGTTCATACCCTGCCTTGCTCTGTTGAGCGCTGGTTGAGCGCGAACAGGACTATCACCGAGTTTCCGTGCAACGGCGATCGAGACATGGCGTCAAATGAACGTTTACGTTGTTTATTGGCATATTCAAACCCAACAAAATACGGTCCAATGCATTTTCCGAAAATAGCCTTACCTGAAAAAGAAATTCGAACGCGTTATTCGTCTTACCTTGAGCACTTTTCATTAACAAAAGCGAGCAAACCGCACACCCGCGACGGAACCGACGCAGCTTATCCCGCCATTTTGTTTGTTTTTTCCTTTTAGCGCCGGAACTTCGTCAGCCATCCGGAATTATGTCATGCCTCGCTCCTTTCACTCCTCATGCACCGTCTCCGGAGACGGTGCACGAGAGCGTGACTCCAAAAACTCGGAGTAACGTGCACCGGAAGTCGCTTTTTGCCGTCTAGTGGAAGGAGCGCTGGCTCCTTGACTCCTGGAGCCGCTACTGAACGCGCCCATTGCAGTCGCAGTTGCCGGATCGCATGCACGATACAGATGTCCTCCCACAATATTCTGTGCTTTTGGTTGTTATTCATGCTGCCTATTACCGGACATTGATGTCCCAATGACCAGGGGATTGCCGTCATTGATTCCACTAGGTCTACTTACACCTGGAAAAATAAAATAGAGGAAACCGCAAAGAAAACAACCAAACTTGGAGAAACACACGCGTCCAAGGCGTTTCTCTGGGTTACCACGTTTATCCGGGTCTTTCGCCCATTTCTGACCACGCAGCGAGGAGGAAAGCGCTGGCAGCCCTTCCCCTTTCTCTCTTGCCCTTTCCGTAAAACAGACTGACATCACGTGCAAGCCATGTATACACGAACTCAACTCTGTTACATCACGGCACAGTGGTGGCGCGTCGAGCGCACTTCCAGTCTTGGGCTGCGGGCGGAAGTCACCATGCGAGACGTGCATTCCTGAGTTGTTTTGAAAGAAACCAGACAAAAACTGCCTTCTAGTTGAAACGCCGCGACAGGGGCTGTATTAAAAGAGTCGAGAAAGGCTTGAAGGTCAGTTTTCACGTGCTCGGTTCATCCGAGAACGTGGATAAGTGCCATGAAAAGGGAAATCCAGACGCCGTCCGACCACGATTGCTTGGGCGAGAAGCACTTTGGGTTGAGTTCACGGATACTTGCGGTCGTCACATTTATTTGTTTTGTTCCGACATGAATGCGGGAAAACCACAAAGTTGTACAAACCGCATGCCGACTGCACTCAGTGCGTCTTCAGTTCGAACGGCCGCGTGATCGTTCGAACTGTCGTCTGCTCTCAAATGTTTCTGCTTGTTGTCGTCTGCTCATTTAAACGACAGCGGCCCGTAGACAAACATCCGGTCATTGCGATAAGAACTAAGTGCAGGACTCAAAATACTTTTAAGTTTGAAGCTTGGTACGAATAAATAGGCTCGGTGTATACAGCAAATACAAACATATGTTGATAATTGTTACCAGTGACCTTCACCGACTTGTTATGCCTGATTCACTCGGTACGATTCTGCTTGCGATTCTCAGTATCGACGTCGACATCTCAGCTACGGTTCACGCTTTTTGCAGCCCGAGCAACGTCACGCCTGAAAATAGCGAGTAGAATCTCATTGTGCGAATCAGGCTTTAGCGTCCACTCTGCGTGTCCACTCCGGTGTCCACGCGGAATGAATCGCCGCATGTCACATAACTCACGCGAAGTTTTGCAGTGTAACGAGCCTCGTTAATTTCGCTGAGGCTGCCACAGTAGTCAGATATTGCCAGGAAGACGTAGAATCGACCATTCCAACGCGAAAAAGAGCACGGGGACTCACACTGACGCTGACATCGCCTTCCAATGGTTTGTTTACGGGCGACGGCGAGCTTGTTGCCCACACTCCATCGCGCATGCGCGGCGCCGGTGGCATCTGCTAGGGGCGCTCCGGTTTGTTTGTAAACATGAGTTGGTGTATACGAGGGGCAGCCCAACTCACTCGACTTGCGGCGTTTGCAGCTACGTCGGGGATCTGCTCGCTTCGGCTGGCGGTCCGCCGACGCCTCGTCTTCGGGATGGTCCTCGCCACTCGGTTGTCGCCGCAGCTCGCCGTGTCTGGGGGCACAAAGAGACGCTCACCGGCAAGACCCGCTCCAACGTTTATCCCTGCTGCAAAGTTAACGCATTACCTGTAGCGTGCAGGCAAGGTAGTTCTGCGAGCTGTAATGATGGAAGACACATTTACAATGTATAAACGAAGAATAATAATATTTGTTTGCAAATAATTTTATCCTGGGAGAAAGGGAAAAAAACACACACACGCCAGAACGGCAGGTTAGTCGTTGCTGTTACCGCAAAGACCACGTTTGGATGCACGAATTTCACGTGGAAAGTGATCTAGCGAAAGAGCAATAGTCTGTCGACCTTTGAAATTGTGAAGCGATGCAAACTCCACAATACCGAGGTGCCCATACGGCGTGAAAGTACGGAGGGGCATACAACGCTCACCTGGAGGAGTCGCCATGTTGTTTACGGCGGGCCGAACATAGAGTAATATAGTAAACGTAAAGAGAGGACACTGAAGCCGATTCGCGGCCCAGATAGTGCGTTTAATGCCTCCGCTACGTGGCGCTTTTCTCTAATTTGGTTAAAATCAGTTAGAACTCTTTCTATGAGAAGTATAAAATTTTTGAAATCGTTATGCTTTAGACTTATTTAAAGTACTTAAAACGACTAAATAGTTTAATCTTATACGTCACAAAACCACGTGATGAATGGCGCCTGCCATGGTCTGTCGTGGGCGTGCTGGCGTGCTTGCCTGCACGCCGTCGCCTCGGCATCCTCCTTCGGTATGGCCTCTGCTCGTCCGTTGCGTCGTTCGTCCGTGCCGTGGCGTCCGTTTGTGCTTTCTGCTGCAGCGTGTTCGGTCGGCTATGCATCTAACAAGGTGACGCATGACTTCCCGCGTGCTCGCATGCTCGGCGTGAGTTTGTGGAGCCGGCAGCTTCTGAGCCTCGCGCTGTTGTCTCCGTCGGGCTGTCGGGCTGCAATTGTGTGCACCTCGATTTTCGATGAGATTTCTTTGAAAAAGGACTTGACTTTTGACCCTGCGATCGACATTGTCCATGGATTTACCGATGACGGTGGTGAACTAGTTGAACGCTGCTGCAGATAGAGCCTTAGGTTAGCTGGCTCTCTGAATTTTCAGGAGGTGGGTTCAGTCACTTGCATACACTGTTGTGCACACTTCAACACCGTTTTCTGTTATCTGCAGTCTCCTCATTTCTCTCATTGCAAGAGCTTAAGACTGGCTTCACAGTAAAGGCTTTGGTCTGTGATCAGGGGGCTTCAAACGTAAGCTTGGCCAATCAACTTGGTGTGTCTGTCGTGTAAGCAGTGTTTTGAAAGTGACAACGAATATGTTTACTTTATCTCTGATGTTCCGCAATTCATCAAAACAACCAGGAACAATCTCCAAGCGCAACAAATTTTGCATTGGAAATCAGGTCATTGAGTGGTCCCATATTGTTAAACTTTATCGCTATACCCATGAGATGAGGTTCCGATTGGATCCGAAACTTACTGAGAGACACATTTTTAAAACCCTTTCAGTAACATGAAAGTAAAACCTGCCGCACAGGTAATGAGTGCCTGCAGTCTGTCTTGCAATTCTATTCTTGTTTGTGCCAAGGAGCGTCCTGAGGCAGCCATGGCTAGAGCCTATTTCTGTGATAGAATGGACAGCTTTCAAATAGCTCACAATTCAAGAAGACAGGGCAGAAGTTGCGCCATGCCATTCTGAAAGGAGAATCTGAGGTACTCGATTTCCCTCACGTGCAACTCGGATGGATTTCAGGGCTGAAAGTTCCAAAGTAGGATGCAGCCACAAACCATCATAGGGTGGCAAGTTACTATAAAAGTGTCCTCATGCTTTGGGAGGATCTTTCAGACAGCCATGGCTTTAGGTTCTTACTTGCATGACGCCTGCAGCAAGACCCACTTGAGAACATTTTTGAGCTTTATGACAAATGCTGGGCTGCAATACAAACTCAAAAGAGTATCAGTTCACCTCAGGACTAAAACACACAGAGATAAAGAAACTGTTCAAACTGTCTAACAATGGAAACGTAGAGGATGACAAGGCTGACCTCCTCAAGGAGTTGCCAATATTTTTGCATCATGAAAGTTCAATTGCAGGCAATGTGGAATGTCTTCTAATTGATAACTTTCCGCCACTTGAGGATATTCTCAGCTGACATCAGGTTGGACATATTTGGCGACCTAGTCCCACTTGTTACGTTGGGGGCTATTTGATCAAGCATTTCCTTGAACTGACAACCCCCAGCCTGTGGCTGTTCTCAGCCGCTGAAGGAAGAGTCTGACAACTTAACCAGGCCCCACCAGTACTTTATTGTGCTTAAAGCATATCCCGTGCCTAGAAAACTTCGGAATCTCATATACCATCCCAGGCTGCCTTTCATTTCATTCAGCAACTAGAAAATCGCTTTCTTGCCGTAATAGAGAGTGTGCGCATGTTTGAGGAGTGTGTGCTGTCTTGTATCACACACTTTCAGGTCTTTCAGGTCTGGGTAGTCGTAGCATTGCTCCATAGGCGTAGACTATGGGGACAACGAGGCTCGTGCCCCCTGGTGAGATCCAGGGGGCAGAGCCCCCTCCGGACCCAAGCCTTGATCTTTTTTTCTTTTTTTGCTTGTGTTTTTTGTTAGTTAGTTTTTGATAATTTGTTTTTTGTCTTAAATGTATAATACTTCACCCATGTTTGCTAATTCACACAATAGAACGCTAAGTTGTTTGTGGGCACTGAAAATAAACCATTATTATTATTATTATTATTATTTCCGAGACGCTGTTTACGTGCGATGTAACGAGCTTCTAGTAGTAGGATGTAAACAAAATAACGCCACGCAGGGGCGGATGCAGGAATTCCCTGAGGGGGGGGGGGGGTCAGGTATTGGTCAGCGTACCATTTGTTTAGGAACCCCTAACTTCCCTGGTACATTTCCTTGAGTAGTTGAGTACACAAACACTTACCCATTCTGCCAAACCTAAGCGTGCCAAATTTAATAGAAAAATACCCCGTAAACACGTATGTTGCAAACAAAGCTTGTTGGCAAGTTTAGAAGCTAAAAATCGTAGTCTACTAGAAATAACATTTTTATGCTATGTTTTCTCTGGTTGGATGACCATAAGGCAGTGGCAAATCCAAGGGGGGGGGGGGCGGCGGCGGCCGCCCCCTAACGAAGTCGACCCCCTCCCTCCCCCTTCTCGGAGGGCAATTTGACATGGGTGGACCGGCCGGTGCACAAGAAAGAATGGGAGAATAGCATCCTTACAAATTTTCTGCTCCCCCCCCCTCCCAAAACGGAGTTCTGGGGGCTATGTTGCACTTTTGGACTCCCAGGAGACTAGGAAGAGGAAGTGACGTCAACAACGCTCTTTGGATGTTGATTGGTGGAGTCGCTGATGACGGTGAGTTTCGCGATGCGAGATACATTCATTCACACCTACGTCACTTCCCTCTTCCTAGTCTCCTGGGAGTCCAAAAGCGCAACATAGCCCCCCTGGATCCGCCCCTGCCATAAGGGTAGAAAACGGGACACTCGGGTTCGAGGGGCTATGCAAAAGAAAATTGTGGGTCATTGTGCGTATCGTTCCGGACCAGCGACTTTTGTTGCCACTACTTTTTTATTTTTGCCAGACTAACATATCAAATTCAGTAGTACTACAAGAAAAGTCTGGCAGGTGTAACGAGGAAAGAGCTCAGAATTGTGCTTTATATGGGAGGTAGCATTTTCAGAAGTATGTTTATTTTTATAAAATTATGTCTCTAAGGAATGAACATTATTTCTGTTTTCTTCCGTTCGCTTAGTGCTAATTTTGCAACTGCACGTCCCCGCAGAAATGGGCCATTAGGCAGCTTTTTCTAGGCAAAACAACAGGATGACGATGATGTAAATGAAGCTCTAAAACTCCACCCAAAACTGAACGTATGGTCACCCTAACTCTAATGCACTGCCACAAGTTTGCAACTTGCATTTTTTCTTCCACTCGTTTGGTACTGATTTTGCGAGCAAGTTCCCACAAAAATGGGACAAGGGACGGCTGGTACAAAATGGAAATGTCCCGGCCAGAACGGGATGTCTGGTCACCCTATATATGGACAACATAGTGTAATGCAAGTAGTTTCTAGACTAATGTATGCAGACGACATAGTACTCGTTGCAGGTCACGACGCATTACAGGAACTAAGTAGAATAGGTGGAGAGGAAGGAGACAGCTTGGGCGCCTGACTTATAGTGGGGACAGTCATGGAGTCTCAAGGACGAAACAAGGGAACCCCTGGAAATACGAGGCAGTGAAACAGACTATGCAGAAGGATACAAACATCTGGAAGTATGGGTCAATGAGGGAAGGAAATACCTAGATGACGAAGAAAATATAACTAGAAAGGGGAAAAAAATTCATCTCTTATGAAACTCCAAGCATCATGAAATTATAATAGATTACAAAGTGGTCGGGGGTTAATGGAAAGGAGTAATGGTGCTGCACTGTCTTTTGGCAGTGGGGTGCTGTGTGTGAGGTCAAAGGTTCCATCAGAATTGGAAATTCCACAAAGGAGCGTGGGCAGGTCACAAAAACTGGACATAAGGAAGGAAAAGGTGTTTGATAATTCACGTGGAAGTTCTTTGCTGTTCGATGCGAGAACGGGAGTGTTGAGGACAAAGACGTAGAGGGCTAAATTTCGAGAGATGGACACATTACGTGCTGTACGCCATGGTGAAGGTGAGACTCCAGAACATTTGGTGTTAAAGTGCGCGGGGCTTCGCCCTGCCCTCCCTGAAGGGCTAACGGATCTGGTGGGGGCACTGGGTTAAGCTGGCATGGATAGAAGAATGAACGAGAAAATTATTACAGTCGCAAAGAGACGGTTAGAAAATCGGTAGAAATTATCCAGGAAAAATTTAATAAAGTACGAGTAACTATTAGCACAGCTGGGGACAGGCGGGACAGAGGAATATTGGGAGTCTTTATCACGCGGCTCCGGCCCAAAGTCTGGCCCCAAGTACTTTTATTGCTTGCTCTTGCTGAGCAAAACGAATTGGGTGGTGTCGAGTGGATGTGCAGAAGGTACGCGCCTCGCAGGGAGACTGCCGCAACGGCAGCCGATGCAATGTCAGTGAAGCCCCCTAATCTCCCGTAACGAGACGCTTTACCAAAATTTTGGACTGCCGATGCTTCGTGCTGCTAAGGGAAGCTCTTGTTGCGTAGAATTAGTTCTCCAACTTCTACGCATTTTATTTCCCTAGATCAAGCTAAACTTGCTTTTGAAAACCGTAGGTATAAGGAGAAAATCCTGACTTTTTGGCGAAAATGTAAACTGGGAAAATACGAGGCCTTCATTACGGGACAGGCACGATAGATGCGGAAGTTTCCAGGAAAGACATTATCCCGAACAGTAATTTATCGTGTTGCGAAAATTAGTGCCGCTGTCTCTATGTTAAATCATTGCTGTAGCGGGTCCTCCAACTTTTTGTCTGGCTACACGGATAAAGACTTGAGGTGCCGCACAAGTAATTTCGTCCACTTGTCAATCGCAAAAAGGTTCCCACACGGGCTGTGTTCCAAATCTTACTCAAATGGATCCGAGTGACTCCGGCAGATTGTGTCACGTGACTGCATAATCAGAGGAATGCTGGGTGCTGGTAGATTTTTGATTGCCAATGCGCAGAACCTTTACACCAGAATGAGATCGAGCCAATTTCGGGACGCAGCCACGAAGTGCGGTCCACAAACCTTAGTTGGTACAAAGCTTTTCTGTCGAGATTGTTCTGGCGTGTCTATCGGAGCCATTCACAATGCCGGCAAACCGATTGCTCGAGCGTCGCCTTGGCCTAAACCCTAATGGTTGCCGGAATGTTAAACAAATGTACCGCTGGCCGCAGTTCCATTTTGTCACCGACTTTTAGGGCTGGAACAATTAATTACGGTGCAACTGACTATTTTATACCTTGAGCGAGTGAGCCAACTGCGGCATAAACATGGCCAGCACACAAAACATAGCATAACAGCGACAAATGCCTCCAACATGAATCCGAACCCTATAAAGGCAAGAACCCTATAAAAACTAAAATTTTCCCTTTCCCACTTTATTGTGGGAAAAGCGGTGTAACGTAATCTATTGTGCACCAATTCTTTTTTTTTTTTTTTTTTCAGACGAATTTGGCACGCATTTGGTGCTTTCGCAGCGCAAACATCTTTGTGCTTGGCATCTCCTGAGGAAAGCCCTGCCATCAATATCTAGAGAGTATTTACAGAAAGTTCCATTTCTCTACACAACATAGTTATTTCTTAAAAAATGAATTTCGGTCCATTGATGCTAAAGAAAAGGAAGAGGTTCGGGCACTTTGAACACGTTTTTCTCCGTTGCGCTGTTTGGTATAAATTTCACTTTAGAATGACTATCGTTTGGTAACAGGACAAAAGGAAAGGCTCACTTTATGTTTTCCTAACCAGAATTTAATGGGCAACGCAACTGCGGCATTGTTTTTTTACTTTGAAGATGTCTTTTATAAAAGATGTTCAGATTTTGTCGACAACATGAAAGGCGAGTAATTTATTCGACTTTTCAGCGTGGTGTTAGCATCAAATAAATTACTTCTTGGAAATTTTTGGTTTTCACAGTTGCACTCACCAGACATTCCGCTATGTATCTAGTGAAGAAAAATGTTGGGTGTTACATTAGTTTTCTAACGATAGTTTTTCTCAACGATGTCTGTGTTATTGATAAAAACCACTATGTAATTTCTTTCACAGTTCATGTACACAGATTAAACTTTGCACTGCATTCTGCCTCGCAACTGCCAGTATATACTGTAAATTTTATTCATATTAAGCAAAAGGTTCAAACGTTGACCCTTTTGGGTAGGGTCCTTTAAGTAATTTTTCGTATGACAACAGATCAAGAAAAAAAAAGTAGAAAAGCTCAAGCTCATTACAGAAAGTTCAAGTAAAGTTGGCTCGGGTTGGCACAGATCGAGCAAACGTGACGTCCGAGATCTCAGAACGCATCATTTGAAAAGTGCAAGGAATGGCTAAATTCTACTCGTTCAATGATATTTCGAAGAAACTCAAAAGTAGTGACAAAAGGAACCTCGTTACTTCAGAAATGAATATTACAGCTATAGCTAGAAGTTACATTTTAAAAATGTACCACGTGAAAAGTTAGCAAAAAGTAACAAATACACAGGGCTGATGACTTCCTTCTCACCTATGAAGGAGGCAAGGTGGTAGATGTGCTCTGTGGCCACGGGGAGCAAAGCACGCTGGTGCAGAGACGAGTTTCAAGAGGAAACCATAACTTGGACACACAAAGTGGCCTTTCGGAGTGCCATCAAAATTCTCCCATTGCCCTGTATTCTTTTTAAAGTGGGATGATGTAGTCGTTTTCATTGATGCCCAGAAAGTTTCTAAATAAAAACGTGCCTTCAAGTTTATCTTCTAAAGTTCATTACTGAAAAATA
This sequence comes from Ixodes ricinus, assembly GCA_037355805.1. Classification (NCBI taxonomy): domain Eukaryota; kingdom Metazoa; phylum Arthropoda; class Arachnida; order Ixodida; family Ixodidae; genus Ixodes; species Ixodes ricinus. Next base: position 39,036 of record JAZHYW010019435.1, on the reverse strand, counting down.
ATTAAGCCTAATTCTACCCAATACTATCCATTTTTTTAGATAGGCCCTCGGGCGGAAATCAGTACGACATTACCTTTTCTCTGCGTGCTGCATTCTTTTTGCGGGAACTATTAGACGGGCGTTTAGTCAAACGGCCCGTTTGATCGGTCAGATGGTTCGTGACTCTGCGAAGCATGATCGAGTTGTCGGTGGATAAAAAAGCTAAAACAATTTCAAACACCAGTTATAAGGACATTTCTTTTAGGGTTTACAGATTTTTCTGAAAAAAATCGCAGAAGCTCTACTGATGCGGTCTGCGCGCAATAAGTCGAGTGATTAATTCAAATTTCATTCCCTTTTTGATTAGCAAAGATAGCTGTATGGTTCCAATTACAAACTCGATGAGCGTCAACAGAAACTATTAAATCAGTCAACTTTAGAGAGACTCACAGCGGGGTGATGCACTAAAACTGTCACTCACGCAAAAGCTGTGAATGCAAAAACACACCCGGGCGTTTTTTAGTTTCTTCTTTGCATTTTTACATTGCCAGCTTTGCACATGTTGCAGAGTAGCAACTTCAGCACACTGCTCCGCTTCCCACGCTCCAGCTCTTTCTAAAATTTACTGATTAAGCGGATTTCGATGATGCTCGGCAAGTTTCTAAATGGAGCCGTACGTTTATTTTGACTAAATAAAAAGTTAATTAACAAACATTAGTTCATAATCCGACTTGTTGTGGGGATTAGCTCCCTATAATATGTCCCCCTGTCTGTATGACTCCTCTGCACAGACAGCACTAGTGCAGCTTTCGCGACTTTTTTTAAAACAAATCTGGAAAGCCTAAAAAACAAGTTACGCAAACCCTTTTGTGAAGGCTGCGCGGTTTATTCTCACATTGTACTATGCTCGCGTTGTCATAACAAACGGTGGGATGAATTTTGCATATTAGGCGACAACTCCAGGAACACAGAAGCCGTCTGAATTGACATTTTATTGTCACGTGTCCCCATGCCCACCCCTCCCCTCTTCCACATGTGGTCTGAAAATGCCCAGCCCACAACAATCTCGCAGCACGTTGGCGTACGGAAAGCGTGACACCTCGAACCCTGCGAGACTAGCAAACACACCCGAGCTCTGCGTACATCCTGCACGTTCAATAGCCACGTTTAAACGGTGACGGACGGTTGCGCGGAGCTCTCCGGTCTTCCTCACGTACGGTTGCGGCCGTCGGGGCTCTCGCAACCCGTCTCTTTATTCGAGCCCACTCCTTCGTGGTTGGTCACTGATCCTCGTTTCGTTGTTTCCAGTCGTCCATTCGTTTGTTACATCTCCGTTTTTGTTCCGAGACAGCGTCGGTTGGCGTCGGATATTCCGCGCTCGCAATCTACACGTGAACACGACCGAGCACACCCGTTAAACGTGGACTACGGCACTTGGCTGCGTGACGATTGCTTTTTCTTATAAATGGGCACATTTTGTCACGTGTCGAGGATGCGGAACGTCGTCCGTCAAATGTTCGACCGTCTCGATGTGTTCCAACAACGTTGGCTTTCTGGCGAGAGTTCCAAACCTCGCCGCTTGCATGCGGGAGTCGTGTCGCGGAAGGGGCACCGCCCGCACGACTCGGTCGTCGGTTGTCCCAATCGCAGAAGGCGGCAAAACCTCGTTCAAACATTTTATGTCGTGCGGACCCGGGAATTCTCACCCCTGGTAGCATCTTTTCCATTTTCATATCCTAAACTAGGCGTCGGGCGTGGTGGCTACCTCTGTGCTTGTTTGTGGAATTCGTTAATTTCTTCGTACCGTTACCAAGAAAATACCGCACCTCCACTCCGTCACGACTCCTGCTTCGGGGTCCTTGAGACCATGTGGTCCAAGAGTCCCGCGGCACCCACGGTGCAAAACGAGAAAACGTTACCTTTTTGTCGACGTAAATGCTCATCCCGTGGTTCAAGGACTTCTCAACGGAAGGTCGACGGGACGTTTTCCCAACACACTCGCGAGTTCAGTCGCCTAAATTCCTGTTTCGTCGGAAGCCCTTCGGTTACACTCGTGGCCGTCCACTGTCGGTCTCGGTTACGGCCCAGCTCCAACGCGAGCCTAATTCGACGTCGCTCCGTCGCCACCAATTCCCGGGTACTCCACTGGACATCACACGGTGGCACGTGGTACATCAGGCAGCATAGCACCGTTCCCTTTGTGCGAATCAATTGTGAAGCCCCTCTCCGCTTCCCCGGACACACCCTTCCCCAAACGCAGAGTGAAGAAAGCCATCCGGCCGTTCCGTCACTTTTTCGCCCTCTAGGTGGTCTAGGTGGCGCACGTGGGTGGGCGTTCCAGGACGGAAGGACGAGCCGTCGTCCCGTTTCCGGCGTGGTCGGTGTTCGGCCGAGCGATCGGCCGCTCGATCAGGACCGACCGGGCAGGGAGGACCGGTGCGCGGCGGTCCCATTGCCCTGTCCGGGGCAGGCGAGGTCCCTGCGGCGCAGCATGCGCACGCGGCGTCCAACGGCCTCGAGCAGCCGGGGCTTCCAGAAGTGGAGGCGGGCGTCCCGCACGGAGCTGGCATTGACGCAGTCGTTGCCGCCGAACTCGCACACCCGGTAGTGGTGCAGGAAGGCCACGCTGGAGGCCACGTTGACGGTGGCCTTGCCCGCCAGGAACTCCCAGACGAAGTGGTTACCCACCTCCACCACGCTCTCGGGCTCCAGGATGCACTTGGAGCGCTGGCGGTGGCGTGCAGGTGCGCCTTGCGCAGGGTCTTGCGCATTGTCACCAGCGGCAGACGGTCCTGCAGAGAGGCTCTTTAGGCGAGGAGACCCCGGGAGAGGATGCTTCTGCTGCGCGTTTGCTCCGCCTTCCCCTAGGGGGTGCTACGAGAGGAGGCCCCGCCCGACCGTCTGCGTTTACCGGTGGCTTTGCGATTGTTGCGACGCGTGCCACTGGAAAAGAACTCCCGCGGTTAATCGCACACTCACTCTCCCTAAAGGCACTTGGAGAGCTTGAAAGGCCCAAAGACCCCTGCGTGAAGGTAAACCAAAAGGCATGCTTCAAGAAACACAACGCGTCTTTAGGGGTCATACTATAATTTTGGGACAGAATCGTTATTTCAAGAGCATTTTGAACGTTCGGCTTTTCGCTTAAATTTAGGAGAGAAAAATTCTTCACGGTGGTCGCAACACGGATCGCTCCGAAATTATTGTTTTGTTGCCTCTCACGCAGCAGTCTACAACCGGCTTGATCTTTGTCACTTACATGATTATATGTGGTTTATGCGTGACTCTTCTCCAGAACTATCACATATTAGATGACCCGCGCGTGATGTGCCGCCAATTTTTTTTTTATATAATTTTATACAAATTTATATAAAACAAGCGATCTACGAGCGGGTATTCCTCACAAATTTGCACAAATATTGGAAACGAGGTCGCAGGTTGCGGCAAACTCGTTTCGTGTTTTTCAATCTCATCGACGGGGTAAATCACCTGTGATGCTTTGACGTACGGGCGGCCGTACGGCGATAGCTATCTGCTTCGTCGCACCTTTTGCTGCCGTTGGCTTCGTGGCACAAGCTGCCAGTTGGCACGGCAGTGCGTGCAATCTTGCACGTGCCCAAGAATTGTTATTATCGCTACATTTTAAATTTTATGCTTCCTCGCCAAGATGAGGATGTCTCGGCAACCTGTTTACGAGACATTTTACCAAAACGTGTCGACTGACTCGAGACGTCCCGTAAATACGTCTTCTAGACATCTAGAGAAGACGTCTCGAGTAGTTGGAGACTTCTCGTAAAGATTGCTTCGGGGCATCTAAGTAAAGATATTTTCTAGACAAGTGAGGACGTCTTGCACGTAACAGTCTCGCGTCTGCGTAGCCCAAGACAAATGCGGCCAATTCTGGCCGTTTCGAAACGGCTCCACTCTTGGGAACGAGCGCGATTGGCCACTCTCGAGCCGGGTACAAGCGGTGAAACCTGTTTCGCCGAGAAGGAAACCCTCCGCGACCGGGGCACCTCTTTGCAGTGCCACCTAGAGACATGGCCCCCGCACGACCTCGTTGTCGGTGAATCCCCGACCCACCCCGACAGGCAAACGCGCCAAAGCTCGTTTGCTGTTCGAGCGCAACGTCATGGCGTCGGCGAACGCCGGCGTTGCGATTGACGCGACGGGAAAAGCGCGGGCTTTGAAACGGTCTTTGGGAGGTTACTGACCCGTGCGGCAGCAGGGTCGTCCGGCCACTGGAGGTAGAAGAAGGCGTTGCGGAAAGAGTAGGCCCCGGCCCTCTGGTGGGCGGCGTGCAGCCGGCGCAGCATGGCCGGCAGGGTGAGGTTGCCCGCGGGCACGATGAACTCGTCCAGGTCGATCATGGCGACCCAGCGGAAGGCGTGCATGGTGCGGTACAGGCAGTCGTTGAGGGCGGCGAAGAGGGCCTCGGTGCGGATCTCCCGCTGGGAGGCGATGGGCAGCTGCCAGGGCAGCAGGGTCACCAGCCGCTCGGACACGTAGCGCTCCAGCAGGCAGCCCACGTCGGGCCCCACCGTGTGGTTGTACAGCACAAAGTGGGACACGCCCAGGGCCAGGTTCAGCTCCACAAACTCCGCAAACTGCAGCACCTGCGGGGCCTGATATTGCACTCCTTGCCTCCGGTACGGTGTCCCCAAGTAGAGCACTGCACGGTCCTACTTTCTGATGCCCAGGCCCACTGACTCTTAGTCTCACCCAATCTGAACCCAGCCCAGCAGGATGCCTACCTGATCGGGCCCGGCCCAGTGAGAGGCGTGCATCATCTTTTGAATTTAAAGCTGCCCTGGGAAGCTCTTGGTGCATTTGATTCGTATACTAATTTGCCAAAAAAGACGCAGTCATATCACAGTCACGTGGTGAACATTTGAAAGCTTGCACAAATATAAAAGACGCAGCTTATATTTGGTAGCCAGAGGGCATTTGTTTTTGCTTTCAGAGTTGGAAAAGGAAAGACAATTGTACCGTCCCCTGTGACAGGATTACCGTTGTTTTCTTGTCTGCTGGCTGCTGGCCCACTACGCTAATAAAATCCCTGGAATTCTCTGCATCTTCTTGTGGGTTATTTTAGTTCAAAACAGCTTTCTTGATTTCTAAGATTATTTCGGTGGTGTCGTAGCAAATTCGCAAATCGGTTTTTTCGTTTCTTTCAAATTCAAACTATCAATGCGTTAGCAATTTCTTTTCAACGTTTTAGAAAGTTTGCAACGCCATTGTCCGAGTTCGGCCCGGGCTTTCGAGTTGGCCGGGCCCCGTGCAGAGCTCTTCCCCCAACACGTCCTGGAGCGGCGCATTTACAGCATCCAAGGAACCTCCAATTGCGCCTGACGACGTCATAGAAGCATCACGCCGGCAGACGTGGCAGACGCCCGTTTTGCTGCACGTCACTTTCCAACTCGACAGTCCAAGGCAGGGGTGCACAACTCAAGAATAACGCAGGCCAAACAATTGTTTGTTGGGAGCTGCGTCGGCTTCCAATATCTCGCAGGCAGGTTTTCAATATCTGGCATCATCGCACTGGTTGCTGTCTGGAGCACATCTCGCAGTGTCACGTCCGCGGGCCGCATGTTGTGCACCCCTGGTCCAAGGAATCTATGATAACCGGGACGCCGCGATGGCACTCACATTCTCAAGAGCCTAATTGCGGGGATCGCGACACTCCAGCTTTTGCGACGTCGTTTGTCGCCTCTTGGACGCACGGGCGAAACGCGCCAATTAAAGAGGCCCGGTCCGGGCGGGAGGCATTCACTACGACTACCTTGTTGTAGTCGTAGTGAATGGGCTTGACGCAGACGGCCAGCTCCTCGGGCGGCCGGGGGTGTTGGTCCCTGCGGTGCACGAGCAGAACGTTGCGGGGCAGGGCCCGGTCGTTGAGGCGCTGGACGGACACCCAGAGCGGGGTCTCCCCGGTCATGCCCGGCGGCAGCGGGCAGAGCAGGAAGAAGGCGCTGTAGCGCAGGTTCCAGTTCTCCCGGATCAGCTTGTTGGAGGCCAGCACCGTCGTGGCCTGCGGGCAGCCCCGTGTGGCCCCGGGCCGTCCCTTAACGGGCACGGCATACACAGTGTTTCTCGAGAAAGAGACGCCAGAGTTGCAGCTCGCTGGATGTCGACTATGCAAACGGCACGGCTTTCGTCCTCGCTGTCCTCTCTTCGTCTTCATTTTATTTCACCCTCGAGGAATTACGGAAAAACAAAAAGTTAGCTAATGAGACAATCTAAGGTGCTTTTAAAAAGAACACTATCCGCAAATGAGACTATGGGACCAGGGAGGGGGTTCCAGTCGCAGGCTGTAGACGGTGGAGGGGCCAAAAGAGATTGGTGCAAGCACGAGGGACTTTGTGCCGACAGTCGAGCCTAGGTGAAACAGCAAGAGGACGTGCGATGAGCCTACTGCAAAGTGTGGCCTTGGTGTAATCGATTTTATGGAATAAACTTAGTCGGGGGCTTGTTTTGTACAAGTCGATACGTCTGGGAGAAAGAGATTACATTTCATAATAGTAACGCCGGCTGTTCGATCGTCATTTGAAAATATAAATCGAATGGACCTGTCTTGTATAGCCTCGAGTGAATCTATATATTTCTCGTTTTGGGGAGGGACAGTGGCGGAGGCTTCGACGACGGCCAGCAGAGCGTGCGAGTGGCTGTCCAATCCCACGTGATAAGCACGCTCTAAGCCTTCGTTTCAAAGACGCGAGTGGAAGGAAGCGTTCCTCCCTGCAGAAAACAGAGAGGGAAAACCGGACCAGAAACGAGAGAAAACTTCCCGTACGGCATATACTGTGGTAGCATTGACTTTGTCTGCTTCAAATCAGTTACCTTGCCGGCTTTAGAAATGTACAGGACAGAAAACGGATAGAAGGGGGGAACATTTGATAACTCTAGAGAAAGTGCATTATTGTTTGAGGCTAAAACGGGGGTTTCGAGAACTATAGGACAGGGTCAAACACCGAGAGATGGATGCTACATGCGGGGAGGGAATTGAAACGCCAGAAAGTGTCATATAGAATGGCTCTGCCATCCAGAACACTGCGCCAAGAGGCCGACTTCCTCGGGGATTGGGATTTTGCGACAATGGTGAAACAAAACGTTTTGGTAAAGTAGAGCTTACTAAGAGAAGATTAGGGGAATGGTGACTAAAATCGAGGGACGGCTAATCCGACTAAATTGGCTTAAACACTACTTGATCTAGAGCTAAGAATACTATTTGGCTGGGGCGCGAGTCACTGCCCGATTCAGAGGGAATGGCCACCGCGCACGCGTCCATTTGTGGCCGGGCTTCTCGCAGCGTACCTGGAACTCCCTGCCGTCGGTGGTCTTCCAGAAGAGGCGGCAGACGACGCGGTCCGTGAGCCGCGTGCGGGCCGCGGCTATGATGCGGACGGCCCTCGCCCTCCGGGTGTCCAGGTACGCCGAGAAGACGTAGAAGCGGTCGTTGGTCCTGGTGGGAGCAGGCACACTTGCCCCGGTCACTGCGAGGCTGCTTAAAAGTGTTCTTCGATTCCGAGTGGACAACCTTTGCAATCTCGCCTTAAAAAATAAAGACTGCATTAATGACCAGGTAGTATCAACTTTTTGTGATAAAGAATTATTTTTTGTGACGTTTCTCTGCACTGGGGGCAGAGATAAAGATGTGCCCGGCAAAGCCTCTGCCCCCTAAAGTTCAGCAGCTCAAGATACTTGCATAAATGCAACAATTCTACAAAACATTGCGCGACAATTTTCGAATCAAATAGAAGCAAAAAGGGAAAGTGAACAGCAGCGCATTCCTTTGGCAAAAGACTAGGCGTTGCTTTTGAGTGGAGTGTGTTCATTCTGGGGTCTTGGAAGTAGCAGACTCGAGATGACACCTTGTGATGCTGGAGACTCGACACTCCCGAGGTCATTCATAAAACATATGTACATTGGAAACAATTGTCTTGCCTCCAAACCCGTAGCTAAGTAGTGTAAATGAGTTTATTTTCGAAATTTGTCAGAATGCTTCTTTTTGACACGTTGCACGGTAGCTAATTTTGCGATTAGAAGCTGTTCGCGAGACTCGTTGCGTGGGTAACATGCGGCATATTCGCCACAAAATTTGGCGATAGATTTTATTCGCAATAATTAAGTGCCGTCACAAAACGTATCACATTTATGGTACCTGACCCAGACTCGGCCACCTTGCGCAATTTTAAAAATCGCCCACAAGACAAACGTGCACGGAGGGACGGACCTTTCGTCCGTAAGCCCGCTGCCGACATCCTGGCTCGTACTTTAACCCAGCATAGTTTTCAAGGTCGTTCGTAGGACTGCTATATGAGTGCAGATTGACATCTCGCCGCACCTTTTGCCGCCATTGGCTTCATGCCACAGGCTGCCATCCAGCATGGCAGTGCGCACAATAGTGCACGTGCCCAACCCGGGCATTTGCACGATTGTGCACATGCCCGGGTTGGGCAGACAGACGTCTCGCCCACCCAAACTGCCTTTGCATAATTTCTGAAATCTGTCTTTTTGTCTCAACCGCGAACCTGCCGTCGATTTATCCGAACTGCCTTGGCGCAATTTCCGAAATCAGTCGTACGTCTCTACCACGGACCTGTCGCCGGCGATCTGGCTCGGACTCCGCCATCTCGCACAATAGACCCTTTTCGAAAGGTGAACGGAAAGCATCGCCCTTTTTGAGGACCGGATCCGAGTCTTCGCCGACGCGGCGTTCGTTTTAGATACGAGCCGAGTTGACGCCGAACACTGACACATCTCTCGTGTCCGACAGGTGCCGAGAGTTTGTGATGAGCAACGGCAGATAACAGCAGCTACAATTCTCCGTTCCACCCTAGGCCTCTGCTCTCTGTGCATGGGCGTGATCACGTAGATGATCATAAATGGAGCGCACTTTTGAAAAGAGTTCATTTTTGGGGCCGTTGGTCAGTGGAGCGACTGCGAGCATGCAAACAAACGTCTAACCTGCGGACTCGCTGCCAGTGATCCGGCCTGGACTCTGCCATCTTAAAGAGGGTGGACATGTTGACGTTGGCCGGAGGGTCGTACTCGGAGGAGTCCGGGAAGCCCAGGGGCTCCGCTCGTCGGACGGCGACCTGGGCCGGAACATCTCCTCCAGGAGTCCGGGCTCCAGGGGCTCGAGCACGGCCCCGGGCGCGTCCGACACCAGCTGGGACAGGAACAGGCAGCCGAAGAGCAGGAAGAATACCAGGGCCATGTAGACGGACAGGAAGCGCCGGTCCACGGCCCGCTTGCCGGACGGGTAGAGAGCACGCTGGCGTGGGTAGAGCAGCGGAGACCGTTTGCGGGGCGCCATCTCGGCCAGGCGGTTCGAATCCAAGCTTTGTGACACCTCCCACTGTTATCTGTCTCGTACCATTATGTCTCGCGTGACCGTGAGAGACTGCGTCACATAATCGTGGTCCGACGAGTCTGCTTCGGTCGTTGGCGTGAAGCAAGTCGGCGTCCAATCGGACAGCAGATGTTCTCGCTGTCAACTTATGTTCGCCTTAACCGCTACGAGGACCGGTGGTGCTGCTTCCGCTTTTCTTTTTTTTTTTTTGCCCGGATCGTACCTGAAAGAAGAGAGGTGGGTGGGAAATGAATGCGTCAGTGATACAATATAAGAGCTACAAGAAAATTCATTTGTGCCCGGACAAAAAAATGAGGTTTAAAGGTCTTATACAGGATAAACTCGTTATAACTGTTGTAAAAGCTGTTATAACTGTTGTAAAAGCAGTATGCAGAACACAGATACTTTTACTAGAGACTTTGATGTTCATTATGACCCGAGTCTGTTCTAACCAGTGAGACTGACGAAATGTGAATGATTATTAGGAAAGAACTGGTTTATGTAAAATTTCTAAACTTTGACAGGTAGTGATTTTATATTAAGCTGTACTGATGATCGTCATCACTGGGCGGTTTTGGTCACACAAGGCTGGCAAGGCACCGCATGCAAAGGCAGCAGTTTGCAACCGTTACTGAAACGGAGCCGTGTAATGTCCGATATAATGACTGCTGTTGAAGAGTTCACTGCAATGGAATGGTGAACTTCTTACAAACTCCCTAATAGAGTCTATTATATATTCAATTGTATGTAATAATACAATCTGTAATCAGCGAAGTTGGCTCAGTGGCATAGAGGAAGGCCAACCAAACTTCACAAATCGGTATGTTGTAACCGAACGCTTGCTGTAACCAGATCTGCTCCAAAGAGGTAAGACTGTGTAATTGTAAAATCACTGACGTTGATAGTTTGTCACACCTTTTACCTTCAAGTTTTACTTTGCACATTTTGAAGGAACTTGAGAGAAATAAAATACAAAAGTTGACACTGAAATGGAGGATGTCTTTTGAAACATTCTCCTTTTTTTTAATGTCAGCTTTCATTTTTATTTCCTGAGTCTCAGGTTGCCTCATAATGTTCAGTACACGCTAGCTCACTAGCGCACTTATGTTTGTATATTTTGCAACGTAAAGAATGCATCCACAACATATGTGAGCTCCGTACTGGGACAGGATTGGGAAAGAGTACTTTTTTTTCCTCAAGACCATTAAGGAATGTAATGCTCCGCCTAGTGATATGCCGCAAATTCAGAAACTTTTTTTCCTATTTTTTTGCCCCTGCAATACTGTCGGATACAGGCGCTCCAGGCTGAAAACGAAGAAAGAAATAAGAGTGTGCAACAAGGAACCACTGGACGTGGTCTCTCCAACAGCCTCGGGCATCCCTTGTCGTCACACTAGCGCTCTAGAATTTTTCCACCTCGAGGAACCTGCCTCGACCGAGCCAAGGAAGCCCGCTTGGCTTTTGCACCGATGCGACAAAACGGTGCAGAAGCTTTTGGACCTTGCAACCAATAATGCGCGCACGTATTTGACCCTTAGTAGCGCCCGTAAAAAGTGCTTTACCTAGGGGCAGCGGCGGCCGAGGAAGCTCGGGGACGCAAATAGCTGAAAGACAGGAACCCAGTTTGAGAAGCCACGCTCTAGTCAAACCGGAGCGACTGGCTCACTCGTACTCTGCACAAAATCGGACCAACGCTAAACTTCAAACCCGCAACCTTTACTTTTGCCAAAAGTTGTTTTTTAGTGCCCTCGAGGGGAAGCTCGAAAGAAGAAATAATTTTTGAACAACTGCTACAGTGGTTCTCAAAAGGGGGTCTGCAAACTCTTTGGGGTAACTGAAGGCCTTCTTGGGGTCCCTGAAGGCCTTGTTGGGGAAACAGACGAAAACGTGTGTCGCGTGAATAGGGTTGATTATTCCCTGTTTCAGAGCTTGAAGGATGCTCTCCACACATTTAGTTTTCTCCATTGACCCCTTTGCAATTGTAATCGTCCAACTCCCCGAAACATCAGTGGGTGACAACCACTGAACTGCTTCACCATCAACATTGCCTCTTTATTTCTGGGCCCATAAATACAATTGTCTGTAATGAGGCACAACGTAATAGTATCTAAAACGTGCTGAAGTAAATTAAGAAGCAAGCAAAAAGACGAGTTCGCTGAAAGGATAAGAACCTCTACAGGCGCCTCTTCAAATCAGCATAATTGTCGAAAATATTCAAGTTTGCATGTCCGAAATTATTTGCACGTTTCTGAGTTCTTGTAATTGAGAATGACATATATTGATTGTACAAGTAGTAAGAGCACACCTATTCAGACAAGCAGGTACAGTCGCTGTGCGCACAGGTGTGTGGGGTGTTTTGAAGCAGGAGGCTATGCAGCACACTCGAATTCAAATTTGATGACATCGGAATCAAACGTCGCACTTTCTATGCATACTATGTAATCGCGACCGACAGGCGCCATTTTTGTGCGAGTTTCTAATGTATAAATATGATCTGTAGTCTGTACGCCACTCCTCCACTGTAATGCACCGGCGCTGCATTGTACAAATAAATAAACTTATACTGTGAGTCACTAGTTGTGTGCAGTGCAGGCGAAGGCAACACCAGGCCAAAGAGAGAAAGGTCGAGCACTAGGAAGGTTGGATGGGAGAGGAGGACAATGGAGGGCGAGGCGAGAAAGAGAGAGCACTAGGAACGTTAGAGAGGAGAGCAGGTTTCTCTCCTCGTCTCCAGCCTTCCTAGTGCTTGGCCTTTCTCCCTCGCCTGGCGTTGCCTTCGCCTGTACTGCACGCAACTAGTAACACGGAGTATAGGGTCCATTATCTTCCCTACTATATCGGCAAACGCATACCAGTAACTTTGACCTCAATTATGGGTAACATAACCTCGAAATGATTAGATCATGTTTTATTTATTTCGACCAAATTGTTGTGGCACTCCAAAAACCAGGAAAACAGATATGCACCACCTTCCAAACGTTTGGAGAAAATAAGCTAGGATTGCACTAAGATTCGAATAGCATAGTTCCGAATAATACGATATTCGCTCTGAGATTACCCGCGATATTCCTATTCTTCCAAATCTCCATCGCGGCGGATTTGCCCCTTGAGTGCGCTTCTTACCGAGCACTGATGCACTGCGAAGAAGCAACACCCGCGGAGCTCGCTCCCGCAAGTGTTCTTCTCCGCAGATCACCGGTGCTCGGCAAGAAGCGCGCTTAACGGGGCTAAGCCGTCGCGCTCGAGACTTGGAAATATACGAATATATTGCACTCGCCTGCTTAGGAGGAAAGCGCACTTTTAAAGCGGGATGGTGTGTGTATTTAAAAAGAAACGAAGACTTTGCGAATATTGATATCTATAATACAGTGATTTGTGTTTATTGAACTGGCTATTAGGTAGTGTATATGCTATCCAGATATGTCCTAACAACTCGCTTTATTCGTTGCCTTTCCTTATTTTCTAGAATTCGAGATTGAAGAAAGGATATTTGCACAGAGCGAGAAGATTTATAAAGGCCCTCGATTAAACCTATCTGGCCATCTCTGTAGGTGTTCTGTCATATGCGCCATTGACTTGCTATCAATGTAGGCGTTTTGTTTTGTTTTTTTGTTTTTTTGATGCCACATCTCCATATAGTGAAATTAAAATTAGCTTAGAAGTGCACAAGGCGGAAGCTTGGGAACAACCTTCGAGAGCTCAACGGAGAGGCTCGCCGATCCTATTCCATATTCCATTCGAAAATATTCGGCCAAAACCACTATTCGAGTTAATAAAGGGGGTAAAATAGGGAGGGAGAGAAGGAAAAGATGAAGGTTCGAGTCATATATCATCCTCCTGTTGAAAGGGGGAAAAGAAAAAATTGGAAAGAAATAACATATAATGCTTCCGGCTTTCCTTTTTTTTTTTAGTTTTGCTTCGGTGGATTCTAGATTTTGCTCGCTCTTTTTATCGCATCGTCTTCGATTGTCCCCGCGGCTGCGAAATGAAGGGCCGAAATTTCCTTACCTCGGGCAAGAAGGAAAAAGGCGGAGGGCGCTAGCGATCGTTGGACGTTATCGCGCAGTTCGCACTCCATATATAATCCCGTAGCACAGCTTGTCATTCTGCCTAGCGTTAATTGTTCTTGTTTTCATGTATGTGTGTGTGTGTTTCTTTTTTGCCAGGAATGTTTTGTTTTCTCCACTTTGGATACGGGAGTTGCAAGGGCGCTGCACGGGGGAGCAGCTTTGTTTATTTCCCGCAGCGGAAAGGCAGTCGTCAAAAAGAACTGGCGCTGTGCACTGTCGACTTGGGCGCTAAGCATATTTGGTGTCGGGAAAAGGCGGGGAAAGTGTGGATGTCACGAATGCGTCAAATGCATCGCGCATTGCATCTAGGAAACGAAACCTCTTACGATGAGCTGCTCCAGGAAATGAGAGAAAATAAAGCTAGCTTCCTGGGAATTTTCGGAAAAGCTTAAAGGAAAATTGGTGATTGCCGATCATCTGTTAAAGGCGCGAGAACAGATCGTGAACAGTGTGCTCCCTGCTGGAAAAGAGCTCCGAAATTCTGATACCGTGCCAAGTTGAATGTGTGAATGAAAAATCGCTTGAGTATGAGCGGTGACGTTAATATTGAGCAACATGCAGTGAGGACCATCGAGCCGAACAAAATGACCCAGTGAGCACAAAACATATTTTATAGGCCCTAAATGAAATATTTTTTTCGATATCCGAAGAATACAAACTTGGAGGAGGGCCATTGATTCCGGTTACCTTTCTCCCCATTCAGAGTGCAACGCGATGTAATTGGAAAGGACCACCGCGGGAAACACGTTTTCGACTCGCTGCTTGCCTCCTTCCAGCTTATTCCAGTCCGTTTCGGATGGCCGCAGTTCCACAGATTTTCGCTGCCGCGTAAATAAAACCTTCCAAAAATATTCACTCGCGGAAAGACAACCGTTAAACGAACTGCGTGCAAATTTGTGCGAAACGTTTTAGATGCCGTGCAGATACAGAATATCGCGAGCATCGAGGAGTTGGTCGTACGGACATTATAAAAGTTACAATCCACACGCAAGCGACCTCTCGCACAATTTTTTTGTACGTTCCAACTTTTACGTTACTTCCGTTATTGAATGCGTCTCGAAACGGTTCGTAACGTAACATTTTGTTTTGCGCAAAGTAAAAGAAAATTTAAAAAACGTGCCTGTAAAGCGTGCTTTGCCTGCTCATCACCCGTGCCTTGCGTGAAAGACCAGCTTTGGACAGTTTCGTTTCGTGTGCGCGATATTCGTCTCACCCGGCGGTGGATTTTATTTGACGCATGTAAGCTTTCTTTTGTGATCATGATGGCCCCGGCAACTATGTGAGCAACCTGCAATACGATAAATAAAGAAATTCGCGCATTGCCCGTTGAATTCAAAGCGGCCCCTTGGACACGATGGGACGGCAGTAAAAGGAGCGTTATTTGCGAAGAGTTTTGCGCTGCAGCCTGGTTAGGATTAATATAACTACGCGGTGGTCTCCTAACCCTCGACGCCGCCCCAGAACGTAGACGGGAGTAGGGCTTACCCGCAGAGCTGGGACGTAGGGAGGATCTCCCTAGGACGTGGCCATCGCTGCACTCCACCGAGTGAGGAAGGGTTAGCTGGCCGCCTCGAGGGTAACCTCGCGGATGTGCACAGCTGATGATCTTTGTGACCCGAGGGAGGACGTTGTCATCTTGGAGTTGGCCTCGCTCCTCCCATTTCGAGCTTTGTCCGTTCAGCTTTCGGGAGACGATTGGGGAAGGGAAATGGGGAAATTCTGTCTCACAGGTGGCACCGCCTAGCTTGGAGAGAGCGAGTTAAACGTCAAGGCGAAACTTTTTCACCTTTTGATTGTAAATACACGGAGAGCCTAACTGAAATGTACGGTACACGCAACCAAATATAGTTTTGCCGTTTATTTTGTACTTGCCAGTGCGCTGTACATTTGGTAAGTAGAGTTTTGTAATAAACTCGTCCTGTAATGTTTCATTTACTTGGGCATTATTTGACGACGCGTAATGGAGCAGACGCATGTGAGCTGGTGGAACCGCGCAAGCCACTAGGCCGCTTTTGTTTATGATTAGTTCTCCGATAATATATTAGATAAAGCACGAGGAACACCATCACGGTGCGCTTTTGTAGCTGTCTGCTTGATCCCAGCTTGTAGCACCGGCTGCCCCTTCGCGGCACGCGTGGCGTCCGCTCTAGGGAGCCAAGATTTGAGAAAAAGAACAACTGAAGCTGCTGAAACCATGGATAATATAAATAACGGGAAGAACACAAGGACGGACTAGAGTCACTAGGACGGACAAGACGATTTCCCAACTGACAGCAGACGTCTGCTGCCAGTCGGGAAATCGTGAAACCATGGGTAGCGTTTGCAATTTAATGGTGGACGACTCCGTTGCCTCCTGCCTAGCGAGCAGTTGGTGGAAACCACCGAGTGGCAGATGATTGATTGGGGATTTAAATTGGATCCGGCGGGCACTCGCTTCCGCTCTTCCGCCGCCCCCCGGTCGACGCGCCACACGACGGGCTTTCCATGCATCTCCCTCGGCGTCCTCGAGCAAAGCATTCTGGGAATGTCAACAAGAACGCCTGTGGCTTGTGTGCTTGTGCCAACTTGCATCGCCTTGTGTCAGCGTTCTCAGCACGTTGTGTACAGGACTTTCGTCTTGAAATTTGCGGGGAAACTTGTTTTTCTAGCATATACGAGCTGCCCATGTTCGACCGCCGGACAGCTGCGAAGATCCCCAGCTTCGAAATACGTTGGCAAAACGTGGGTGAATAGGAAAACATCTTTTCGCGAGCGTCAATTTAAAAATGTCCGCCGCCTCTGGACTCGACTTTCAGCGAGGCCGTAATCTTTGTTCCCACGTGCATGCATGGACAGATCCCGGATCTTCCCAGCGCGGCACATAACCTCGGGTCGTACCGACCTCGTATATTTGACAATAGTCGTAGCGATCCGTTGCCGTCGCTTTTGAGTCAAGTGCTTGAGGATTTTGTGTCGTCCGTTATTTGATTTCTAGTGTCCAGCTCGCCTGCATCGTTTCGCTCGTTGCTTGGAGGAGTCGCCTTCCGACATCCCAAGGGTCCCTGCAAACAAGCACGGCAGAGTTTCACGAGCGTTTGTTCGCGCGCTGAGATTCCCCGCTCTTCCTGCTGTCAGTGACTGCGAGCTCATTGCTTTGCCGCATGCTTTGCTCACAGCCAGGTAGCGTACGCGGGCCTACGGCTCATCGTCTAAAGGGCTGCCCAAGCAGGACACCGTGAAAGCTGTCACGGCAAAGCGGACACGTCTCTCAAAAGGCAGTTGCGGCGCGCTCGTCCGTTTTCAGTTTGAACATCAACTCCGCAAACAGCACAGCTTTTCTCCACAGCGCTTTTCTTCGGGAGGCACCAACGACAATCGCCTTGACGGCAGCCAGGAGAGCGTGTTAGTGGCTGTCCGCACCCGCGTGACAAGCACGCTCTAAACCGCCATCCAAGGACGCAAGCGGAGAGAGCGCCGAAAAAAACCTACGAGAGCAGATCAGAAAAGGGAGAACACTTCTGGTACGGCACACACCGTAAATTCAGAAAACCCACCCTGTTTGGGCAGCCTTTAATGTGTCTTCCGTTGCAGCGGGGTTCAAGCTTGCGTTTTCGGGAATCTTGCGAGTGCGGAACTGTTGGCCGTTTTGTTTTGGCCCGCTGCTGGGCGCAGGTGTCGGAGTGCTCGGCCATGGAGGCAGCATGGGGGCATGCCTGAGCCAGGACGAAGAGGAGCGCCGGGCCCGGCTGCGCAGCTCCCAGATCGACCGCCAGATCGCCGAGCTCGCACGCCAGGAGCGCAACGTCATCAAGATCCTCCTCCTCGGTGAGCGCAGGGGACGCGCTTGCCCGTAGCCACAGTCTCCCGCCTCCACGAGCCGCAACGGCACTGTGCGGTTGATACGAAAAGTCGGGGCAAAGGCATGCATGAGAAAGCGCCGTACATCGGAAGAAAACTCGACCATTATCGAGGCTTCGGCAGCCAATCGGTTTTTGTCGTTGCTCCTCGCTTGACTGGCCGTCGCCGAGTTTATGCCGAAGCCGAACGTGGAGGTGATCTGCGACAGCGGGCAAAATTTAGCGTGGCCGAGACCGTTGGGTAGGCAGATTGAGCGATTAGTTTTCGGGCGTTCGATAATGAGTTTGGGAAATAAGTGACGGTAAGCGGTCTTTATTTTATTTCACCGAGCACCATTACTATCGGCGTTGATTCGGGAATCGTAAGCCGATCAAGTCGGGAGTAACAACAAAAGATGCCACTTGTTGACCTAGTAGCCTCGATGGTAATGTAGCTTTCTTTCACTAGATGGCACCGGAGGTCTTCGAAGCCATGCGCTCGCCTGGGCTTTTTCGTATTTTCTGTGACTACCGTTGTCATCGTCGAAGGGGGCACCGCAAATGGCTTTCATACTTCCCGTAGGTACTGCCTGGAATTGGTCCCAGATATTTATAACTAGGGCTCCGTGTTTTCTGAGTTCATTTTTCGTGAAATTCGGAGGGTGTTTTTCGGAGTTTATTTTTTAGCAAAAATTCGGTGTTTATCGGAGTTTATTTTTTGTTAATCCCCAATTCTCCGAAATTCAGAGATTAATTTCGCAGTGTTTCCTATTAAAAAATAATAAATAATAACCAGATGCAAACAGACGTATGCCAGATAAAAAATAAAACTCGCTTGTATCAATTAAGATTTCTTCAGTTGAATTTGGCGTTGGTGTCATTGGCAATACTAATTTGTCCCACGACAAAAGTCGCACACAAGTGTGGCTTCGATAAACATCGATACCTTAAAATCAGTAAATTGCCGGAGGTAGTCAGAAGCAAGCTCGTAGTCATCCCATCAATCTATCCCATGGCCGCGCGAGGTGGAGTGGTTAAGAATATAATAGAGAAGTTTCAACTGCCCCTCTTCCCTATTTTATACAATCTCTATGGTCCATAGCTTTCACTGTTACCCCCAGAAAAATACCCTCTCATTTCTCTAAATCCCAAATCCCATGGCCCAAACTGGAAACCAAAAGAGTGGCTTTTGTCATGACACGAATGGTACGATTACCCGTTTTCCTGGACCAACCTTGACGAGACAAGACTCCCTTTTGACAACGGTCCGAGGCCTGAAAGATAATTATGGTGTCATTTTCCCAGGACCATTGATCCTGCGCTGCTCAAATTGTAAAAAATATATATATATATATATATTTTTTTTTTTTTGAGGGAAAGGGGGGGAGGTCACATAACAATTCAAAGTTTATCGGATAAATCCCAATTGACAAAAATTTTACCGGCGGGTGTTTTTCGGAGCTTTTCGGATTTATCCGAAAACACGGAGCCCTATTTATAACCTATGAAACACGCCTTAGTCGGAGAAAAGTGAGCAACCTTCAATCCCTTGGCTCGCAGCTAGAATGAGCGGCCGCATCACCCAGTGTCGATTGTATGCTGTCGACATTTGCTGTAACCACCTGTTGGAGTTGGCTTCCCCTCCGCATTTTTGTAACTCATCACGCAGTGTGGAATATCGTTTAAACAACCTTTGGGGAATCAGGCAAAAAATAAAAAACATTACCTTTTGTTGTTTTTTTTTGGCGAGGGGCTGCCAATTTTCCTTTGGCAAAAAACCTAGTCGGCCAACAGTGATGGGACTTGCCAGGCTGTGAGTTTGGAAAAGGGTTTATTGGCCAGTCCAAAGGGGCCCGGCGTGGTGCGCGAGCACAGAGTGGGTTGCGCGGCATGCCGCATTCAGACGGTTGGCGCCTCCGGTGCTCAGGTGCGGGCGAGAGCGGCAAGAGCACCATCGTGAAGCAGATGAAGATCATCCACAACGAGGGCTTCTCGGACGAGGAACTACGCAGCTTCCGGGTGAGCGGCGCACCCGAGGTCCTCCGCCACGTCCGGTCGGGAAGGGCGCGGGGACGCCGTCTCTCGGCGTCGTCTGGTCCCTCCGTAGTTTGGCCACTCACGTGTCTCGGGGAACGTGAGCTACACTCCGATTGGGGTCTTGCCACTACGTTTTGGGGAGAAACGCTTCCAGCCGTATTTAGCGGGGAAATTGAATCGCCGTATAGGTACGCATCGATTCGGGATTTCCGACTGAATCTAGCGGTAGAGCAGTAACGGACAGACGCGGGTCGCACTCATCTCGACAGTCCATGGAAGCTTTGGCAGCCGGGGCGACGATCCCATTCGCTCTTACTGTTTACTGGGACTCGTACGCGCAACCACCGGGATCGCGACACGCCGTGACGTCATTCGTTGCCATGCGCCGGTCAAAGACGTTTTCCAAGCGCCGTCGAGTCCTCGCTGACCTCTTCTCTCCCGTGGCAGCCCACGGTGCTGGACAACCTGCTGGGCTCGATGAAGTTTGTGCTGACAGGGATGGGCATCCTGCGGATCAACCTGGAGAACCCCAAGAACAAGGTGGGCGGGCTCGGAGGCTCCGTGAGGGTCCCCTCACCCTCTCTTCGCAGGCGTACGCCCAGACGGTGCTGGGCTGCCAGTGCTGCTTCGACGAGGGCACGGCCATGCTGCCCTCGTGGGCTCGGCCCTCAAGAACCTCTGGAACGACAAGGGCATCCGGCTGGCGGCCGCCAGGGGCTTCGAATACGAGCTCAACGACTCGGCCCTCTAGTGAGTCCCGTCGTCCCGACCGACGTGGCGGGCCAACCGTTCCTCGGCTTTGGACCTTGCAGGCGAAGGGCCAACGACGCGAAAGCGCCGACGATGCAAAAATTGTTCACGTTTTCACGTCGCCGGCCTTCCAGCCTGCTGCACGAGCGAGAACTTTAGTGCGCCCCGTGCTTCGACCCTCCCGAAATTGACCGATTGGGGGGTTTTCGACGACGCTCGGCAAGTTTCTAATTGCAGCCATACATTAATTTTTCCTAACATAATAGTGAATTAGTCGATTTTATCTAGTTAATTCCCTAATTAGTGTCTTTCACAATCTCTGACATCTTCCGTGGCTGGTAGTTTGTTCCCGAAAAGTGTCTTCTTTGATCCACCACTCTGTTTGTAGGAATTTGTTAAAGTACTTGCAGAAACACCCCGTATATTGTTCTATCGGTCGATCGACCAACCTCATTTCTACGTCAATATGTCGGAGCGAGTTGGCGACGGACGGACCGACCAGAGGGGCACCCTTGCCTTGCAGCCTGTTTGAGAACATGGACCGCATCTGCTCGGAGAAGTATGTGCCTTCGCCGAGGGACGTGCTGCGTGCGCGCGTGAGGACCAACGGGATCATTGAGACCCACTTCAAGATCGACGACATCGTCTTCAGGCACGTGGGCCTTCTCTCTCTCGCCCCGTCCTTGGAGTCGCGCTCGTGGCAACGCAAGTCTCTGGGAGCGGGCCGGCAGAACGAGGCCGGAAACGTTGTTCGACTTATGCTTGGGTTTCGCACATGCCCTTTGCCTTTCGGCGCACCTTGCCCCCTCGGAAATGTGCAAAAATGTGCAAAAAAAGACTGTTCCTCGAGCTCCCGTCATGCCGTGCTGCCTCACGACGTCTGTCAGAAACGGGAGCAAATCCTTGACACACTCTGTCCGTGGCGAGGCAGTGCCGTTCGGACGCTCTCTCTCCTCCAACAGGGGGATGGCGGTGGGCTGGCAAGTCGTTAACCAATTGCTGTAAGAAAGAAAGGAAATATTACATCCCTGCATTATTTAACGCGTTGCCTGAAACTTCATGTAATTTAAAGTTCGTTTGTGCGGTGAAACTAAACGTTGAGAGAAAGGTTTCAAACGCTCGCTGGTACTACGTGTGGATAAAATGTTGCAGTCGTTTGCTTGGTGTGGAGTTTCTTCCTTAACCTTTGTATAATGATGTATGCAGTGTTTTGTTGGCTGCCTGGACCCACACAAGCATTTCTGTTTTCGTGGGCCAGTTCACTATCTTGTGTGTTTTTTATTTTCAGTAAAGAAAGTATTATTGTTATTATTATTATTAGTACGCACGGGCCCGAAATGGCCCCGTAGAAGGAGCAGCGGGAGACTGACGGAGCGTGTCTCGAGCTGAGTTCAAGAATGTGCGCGTCCAATTTTGAGAATGCGCTTAGGTTTCTAGGTCTCGCTCGCGCTTCCGCATTCCTCCGTCGTTCGGAAGGCGCGGAGCTGTCGGCACTCGGGCATCATTGAGCGGTAGGGCCGCGACTCGGGACGGGCGCGCTTTAACTCCGGCGGTTCCGCAGGATGTTCGACGTGGGCGGCCAGCGGTCGGAGCGGCGCAAGTGGATCCAGTGCTTCGACGACGTCAAGGCCCTGCTGTATGTGGTGGCGCTCAGCGGCTACGACATGACGCTCCAGGAGGACCCCAGCGTGGTAAGTGGGCGCTCTTGCAACTGCCGACGGTCGCACCCTAGCGCAACATCCGCTTCTCGGAAGCCCAACAAGCTGTCGTCGCCCAACGACTATATTGCCCAATACGCATCTCCGATCAGCATCTTTACTGAAAGCTGGTCTCTCGGTGACATCGCGGACGTGTTGCGTCGCAGCAGCAGCAGCAGTGATGAGTGTGGCAGATGCCTGTCCAGTCGCAAGTCGCTCTCTGGCTAGACAGTCCAAGGAAGCTTTGGCAGTCGGGAGTTGGGACGCCACCAGGGCTGCCAACACAGAATTTCCCTAGCGAACGCCTGAAATTTGCCTATTTCTGCCAAAATGTCCCTCGCTTGCCCAAATAATTACATAATACTATATATTGGTTATTTTTTCTTGCATCATTTCCATTTTTATGATGAGAGATATATTATGTGGCCTTTACGCCTTGCGTATGTTTCCCAAAATTGAGTTCATCGGGCCAAAACCGCGACCAAAGCAAATCTGGCGACGGGAAGTGTTACAGGGAGATTCAAACTGACGAATGAAACCCTATTTTCACCTTAAATGTTATGCATGCCATTACAACATGGTACTGCTTAATAACTTCAATAGTACTTTTTATTATAGTGAGTCCAAAACGAAAAGTGTAACACAAGCGGGAGTTCTCGCACTCAAACACAACACTCAGTTACTACCATTTCATGCTCAGCACTTCACGGTTAGTTATGGTAAGTCTGTATCTCCACACATCGCAGTATTTCTTCTTGTACTTGGGCCTTATTTTTCGAGAAGGCACAGCAACGCACTCGGAAGCTTCCACTTGGTTGATTCCTTCCTCCATAGCTATCATGGGGGCGATGAAAAGGAATGAAAAGAAGAAAAAGGAATGAAAATTGATTTTGCCGAAAAAAGTTGTTTGAGTGCTCAATGTTTCTAGGTGGTCGCACAACAAACCGCCAAACGGCTGGAGGGAATAGCCTAAATGTAGCCAAAGCCGCTGAAATTCGATGTTATCTCAAATTAAAGTCATAATTCACCTAAAAAGTTTCAGATATATAGGGTGCCCGAAATTTTCTTAAAACTAGCAAGATTTTCTTAATACCACATAGACCTGAATGTTACCTTAATCTGGGAAATTTCTTTCGGGTTGGCAGCCCTGCGTCGAATGCCGCCCCTATTGTGTACCTGCGGTGTACGATTATGGACTCTGAACTCCACGCAAACGAAACGGCATAGTCGAGGATGGCAGAAGCGCGACGGAGAAAGGGAAGACTGAGGGGCTGTTGCGAAAGCCCAGATCGCTTTGGAGCCCGGCCCGGAGCCGTGCCCGCCCGAGCGAGAGGCAGAGAGGAGCAAAACAAAGACGGTTCGGGTGGCAGTCTTTGCACCTAGCACTTGGGGAGGCAGATACGTCAGAGAGGAAAATAATAAGCGTGCCCCCGCGAGGAGGGAACCAGCTGTCGCCTCGAAGCGTTAGGAAGTTTCCGTCTTCCGACAACCTCAACCTTGCAGAACCGGTTGCAGGAGAGCCTGAAGCTGTTTGCCTCCATCTGCAACAACATGTTCTTCACCGACACTTCCCTGGTAAGCTTCCCTCTCGAAAAATTATTTGCGGCAGCATTTCGAGCGCGTGGAATTGCATTGCCCCGTGACGCCCACGATGTCCGAGTTGGCTTTTGTAAGAAAGCAATACCGGATTAAAAACAGTTTAAAACGAGGGTTTAAGTCTCGACTTGTGGATTGTTGTCGCGATGCGCCTCGACAGACGCTGCTGCATTTGTAGCCAACGTTCTGCTTTCAGGTGTTGTTCCTCAACAAACTGGACCTGTTCCGGGACAAGATCCTCTACTCAGAGCGCCACCTTCGCTACTACCTGCCGGACTACAAAGGTGCGTTTTTTCCGGTCATAATTTTCTAAGACCTTTGCCTCTGCTCTACATCGGGTGATTGGGGAGCCCGTGCCGGAATCGTCGGCGTTCTCTTCCGTAAGCTGCCGCGACTGCTTTGGCCGGTTCGAGCGGCACCGCCGGTCCCGATGTGCCGTTGCGGGCCGATTTAGCGAGGAGCGTGACGGACGGTGCTGGTCCAACACGTCTGCAAAAGCCAGTAACAACGCGGATTCTCAGAACCGAAGCAAGGTTGCCCTAGGGCGTAGCTCACTTCCCCGGCAGGCACCCCATTTTTGGCCGGCGTGTGGTGCAGGGCCGGACTACGACGTGGACAGCGGGGCCCTGTTCATTCAGCACCGGTTCCAGAGCCGCAACCGGGACCCGGGCAAGCTGGTCTACCCGCACTTCACCACCGCCACGGACACCAGCAACGTTCAGGTGGTCTTCCAGGTGGCCATGGACACCGTGCTCAGGGGAAACCTCAAGACTGCCACCCTTCTCTGAGGGCCTGCAATGCCCTCTGCCCTTTAGCTCTTTTCCGGACCTGGGGACTTGTTTTGTATGGGCGAGTCTCCCTCGCTCGAGAAACAGTGACGTGTGCCAACCTCTCTGCGCAGTCTGACAGACTTGTGCAGAATGCCTCGCATCCATTTTCAAAACATCTGGTGACCGCAACGAGCCGGTCAGCACTTGTGCCTCATGTCATTGTTAGCATCTGTCACGAGTGACAATCTTCATCGTCTCTTTTCACTCTTTGCTTGAATGTGCCACGCTCAACTGGCGTAAACTCAATGTAGCTTTTGTCTTTCGAGCAACTATCGTTTTCAACTGGAATCTCTTTTGCTTTGCTGCGTAAGAGTTGGTTCAATTTGCGCGTCTTTTTGTTTCTGTACATAGGGCATGTTACTGTCAGATTCTCGCATATATGTGGCATAGGGTTTCCCTCCATGTTTTAGAGCTTCGTACAAATCACTATGTGTGTGCATGTGTAGCCTCGGGGTATGCAAGTTTTAGCTGCGCACGGTTATCTTGGGCTGTTCTGCAGAATCTACCGTCGACTCCCGACAGCTTTATGCGGGTGGAATCGTTCGGCGCTTGTCTGCAACGTCGGTCTAGCGTCGATCGCGTTGTTTGAACCTTAATTTCACGCCTTATACGCTTCCTTTGGCACTCTGACAGCTCCGTGCAGCCGAGAGACGGGGGGTTTACGAAGCCGCTTCGGTCATTGCGAGCGTCAGCAACTACGAAGCCCCGCCCACATGCCTCTACCTTTCACCGCCTCGCCGCAGAACAATGTTCCGGGACAAAGTCGTCCCCCGATTCGCGACGAGGATGCCGGCTGCAAAGTCTCAAAACGATCGATCGAATTTGAAGTGGCTGCACGATCGATCGACCACCGTCGAAACAGAACATTGGGGGTGGGCAATACACCCTTTTGGAAACCACACCGAGTAACATTGGCGGTCCCCGTTTCTCGGGCACAAAGCGTGCAATGGGATTCGAATCCTCGCCGAATGCCGACACGGTACTCACTTTCGAGCCGAGCCGAGTTCCCGCCGAACACCGACGCGGCCCTCTTGTCCAATCCTCAATCGGAGTGCCCAAAGAGTGTTACGTGCAATATGTTTTATTCACTTTGGTGTATATGGCGTGGCATCCCCGTGTTTTTCTCTCTCACGTAGAATGTTGGGGTACCTCGTTCCCTTGATTTGCGACTTCCTTCACAAGTGCGGCGAGGTTACGTCCGACCGAGACGTTTTCGTTTGCTCATTGGGTGTTGTTGACGACCTTTGGGCTTGTTCCAAAGTACTCGTGAAAGACGTTTTAGCCGTTTTTGCCAAAGGTAGCCAAATTTGAGGAGTTTTTTAGAACTGGAGGAAACTTGTTACTATACCAACTGTGCCTTCAAAGATACGAGAGAAATCACTCGCACTACCCATTCCATCTTGGTGTTGCCAGGCGGCACTACCAGCTGCAGTGGCAATGCCGAGACGGTACACTGCCAATCACCGTGCTGCAAACCAGACAGTGCTTTGCAGTAATTCCAATTGTATATATTTGCGACGGTTTGTGGCTTCCTTTTGGATTACTTTTGTAATCCAAAAGAAGAAGGAACAGCGGGGAATGAGTTTACGGACCAATCTGCCCTCCTGATGAGAACTGCGATGAATCGGCATTGTTCCGCACGTCCTCAAATGGCCTTTGACGAAGTGCATTTGCTGCCTGACAAATTTCATTTGGGTGTATAAAATTGCCCGTTCTATCGACTATGCTGCAAGGCTGCTGTAGAAATATTTTTTGTAAAGTCTGCAGCAAAATTTCGACCGAGGTAACATCACCTCAGCTTAGAATTGGCCTTAAAATGGTTACTTCACTATTTAATACGAAGGAATGTCCTTTTCCTATTTACTATCTCGCGTTTCAGATGTTTACCAACATTGTTCTGCCAATCTGTCTTTGTGTTGTTTTTTGTGTCCTGCAAAGTGTCACGAGCAAGAGGCATTTTGACGTCGATTTGTCGGAGTTTTGCGACAAAATTGCTCGTGTAGGAGCTTCTATTGTTCTGTATTATTTAAGGTTGCGCAGTATTTTGGTGATTGTTTCCTAGGTGGCTTTTGATATAGTACTTACATTGTGCATTATGCGAGCTATTTATGCGCGTAAAGAACTTTTTTTACTGTTTGCAACTGCCCTCAATATACTCACTTAGAGTCCATGATTTTGTAAAATTTGTTAGAGGTCCTTTTATGTTTGACGTTGCCCGAGATTCACGACCATTTCCTCGCATCTTTGTGCAACATTTGTTGTTTCTGCATTTTTGCGGAAACCTTTTGGAGTACCGCCCTGTGAATTTCATTTGTGCATGCTGAAACGCCTAGCTGACAGTTTTTGTCAGTTTGTTTTGTCTCATTCGGAGTTACGAAGAGGATATAAAAGTGATGAGAAAGCACTCGAGTATGAATTTCACGGTTTTAGCCCTGCACCACAGTTAGTTCACCGCTCGTTGGAGGACACGACGGCATAAAGTCACGGACACCTCTCGAGAATTTCAAACCCCCGATGTAAACGCTGCAAGATCAGCTCTCTAGAATCAAGGACAGCAGTTTGCGTCGGGGGTCAGACCAACACTGCTTAGTATCTGCTACTTCCTTCGTTACATGCAGGGTGTCTGGAGAGTGTGAGCAGAAAAAGATACCGTTCACTTAGCGGTTGGCATATCAGACGGCCCCTGTAGCCAAATGCCCTTGCACCACCTGTGTGCATGCCCTGCCGGAACCACTTTTTGGGAGCCTTGCATTCACGTCTGGACAGTTGCTTTCGGCGTATTCAGGACCGCAAAATGGCGTCCTTGCGGGGTGTTTCTTCGTGCCACCTGTGGTGCGACAACCACTGGGCCCTGCCCACGTGGACGTCTGGCCGCACACCAAGGCAGCTAAACTTAATTGGCCTCAGGCGGGCGGCGCCTGGTGTGGTTTCGACCGTCTTTCCAATGTTCGTAGGACCAGTTGGACGTTTGGTCATGCATGGGTTCGGGCTGGCTGGTCCCCCAGTGGTCATCCGTTGGGTGCCATAATAAATTGAGCAGTCCCGTCGTGGCCAAGTCGTTCGGCATCGGCGTCGCATTCGAACCCAATCAGCCTCACGCGAGCGGCGCCAGACGAGGTCTGGCCGTCTTTCTGAC
Organism: Ixodes ricinus; assembly: GCA_037355805.1. Classification (NCBI taxonomy): domain Eukaryota; kingdom Metazoa; phylum Arthropoda; class Arachnida; order Ixodida; family Ixodidae; genus Ixodes; species Ixodes ricinus. The sequence goes on along the minus strand of JAZHYW010019435.1, from coordinate 11,774 downwards.
ATTCATAAAACCAGTTGGACGTTTGGTCGCTGCATGGATACGGTTCGACTGGTCCCTGGGTGGTCATCATCCGTTGGGTGGACAAAAAATTTAGCGGTCCCGTCGCAGCCAAGTCGTTGGGCATCGGCGTCACATTCGTACAAACAAAAGCGTTTGACACGAAACAGCCTCCGGGCCATTTTGTTCCGAATGCTTACGTTTCTTTGTTTCGGAGCGCATCTCCAGGCACGAGCTCTTGGCATTGACAGTACTACAAAAACATTTTGTTATCGGGTTTTTTCTTTTTCAGAGAGCGCGTGCAGTGGGCATTGGCTACTACAAAACCCCCAAGTTTAAAGCGGCTCGTTAATGCTGTGGCGTAGCTCAGTGGTAGCGCCTCCGCACACAGCGGACCCAGGTTCGACTCCCGCAGGCGGCAAAGCAATCTTTTCCGACTGCAACATCGACTGACGACAACCACTACATCAACAACTACCGTAACGTCCCGAGAAATGCCCGACCCCCGAAAGATAACCCGCCCGTATTTTTGGCAGGATTTGCTATTTTCTCAAGAACATAGAAAGATAGCCCACTCATACTAATTCCAGGGCCCTGGCCAAGGGTGAGCTCAGCAGAAACGGTGTCGCCTAGCTATGGCGGGAGATAAGTGAACTTTCCCGACTGGGAAGGGCAGTCGAATTCGGTTCATCGCTCCTCCCCGAGATCAAAGTTTGGCGGGTCACAAAATCTAAAAGTATCACTTTTCACGACAGGAAACTTACTCCGTTTTCACCCGACTTTAGGTGGGCTATCTCTCTGGAGGTTACGGTACTACATCAACTACAACGTCGGCAACTGATGTCATTTCCAGTGGAGGAAAGAGTCCATAGCGAGGACGTCATTTGGCAATCATTCAGGAGATGGAAGCAGCCGTCTGGGCGTGGGTGTGAGGCACTCCCAAAGTGGTTCGAGCGGGGCATGGAGAGGCAGCCAAACAGCTGCTGCAAGTCTGTCAAGATATGTGACGACTCCATGTGAAAGATGAGAATCAATGTGTTGCACCCCTCGCAAGTTATTTCCATAATAACACTGTTTCGTGAACAATTAAGTTTCATGCATTTCGTGTCTTTGACGAAGCATTTTTATTAAAAACGTCGACGAGGGAAAGTAAAAAATACGAGCTTGATGACGCTGACGAAGACTGGTAAGCGCAGAATGTGCGCCCTCCAGGGAAGAAAAGGCTATCTGAACGGCATTTAAAATTTTAATGATAACAAAACTCTGCAATTGGAGCTTCAGGAGCTGCTGCATGTGAACACGGAAGGTATATATCTCTGGTGCTGTGGAGTCAACGTCGGAAAATTTTGGGGAAAATATCCCCGACGCGGCCATTTTTCTTGCAATTTTGAGGTTGCTGGCAAGTTGTTCTCTTGCTTTCCCTAGATCCTCGCGCTGGAACACAAATTTCTGGGATCGGGTCCCCCTCGAGACGGGTGAGCAACTTGGACAGCCGAGACACGTTATAGACAACAGCAGCCGATCCGGGATGCAATATTTTCACGCGACACCCCTTGTGGTGGTGATGGTGACCGCTAAAAACTGGGTGCAACTTGGTTCTGGTTTGAAATGGATTGTTTTCGTGACTTTTTTTTTTCAATTTTCAACGCCATTTAAAATTATGAAAACACATTTTTGATGCGCAACTGCGTCTAAACAGTGCGAGAAAATTCCATTTTAATGGTGATGGCAAATGGTGATAATTCTTGACGTTTGACGTCGCCAACGCAGGGGGCCAGCGTTGCGATGGCTGGAAACAATTGCCGCGTCCGATGCGGGCCTTAGTTGCCCTACGAGCGATAGACTCGAATAAAGCCGATACCGAGAAAAAGGAGAAGTTAGAAAAAAGTTTAAGCGTCAGCCACCTAAATTATTTAGTGCAGTGCCAGTTGCATCGCACGAATGCTAGCACAGAGGCAAAGCATACAGCTGCCAATACTCGTTTTCACATTAAACCATAGTTAATTTTTTGTACCATTATCAAAGCACGAACGTTTCAAACGCACAAAAGCGTCATCTTTTATCTTGTGACAACCAAATCTTGCCATTGCACAGCCTACACACCACACCTGCGATACACGCCAGTAAATAAATGACGAAAGAGGCAATTTTCTTTTTATGCCGTGCCTTTTATTTTCTGTCGACTAGATACAGCGACACACTTTAACAGATTTCTGGTCTTTGCTAGAATAGTTGGAATGCGTGCACGCAAACACATACACACACACATCCTTTCTATGGCCCGGCAGATGCCCTTTCTCCACTTATAAACAAACTGCGCGCGAGTTTTGGGGGGGAAGGAACGGTGCGACAGCGACCGATAGGGTGTGCGGGTACGTCGACGCACCGTCTCCCACTTTGTCACCCGGGACATTTTGCGCCGGGGTAATGTACCTTCAACGACGAGCCGTCGACGGTTTTAGTAGCGGTGGAGTACACCGCAAGCGATCGCGACACTAGCCCAATGAAGAACTGCCAACCCTGGTCTCTCGAGATACGTGCGGGAAATCGCCTCTTCGAAGGACGGCATCCGGAGAGCCGCGTTCCAAAATTTGCTCCATCTCGCTCTAGGGCAAAGGACCTTGGCGCTCTGAAACCTACCTGCATCCCGCGACGCTTCGTCTGCGTTATCACCAGATACGACCCGTGAGAGTAAGTCTGATCTACTCAAGGTAGATTTGGAACGCGGCCGAGCCATCTGCAGATGCGGCGAGCCGTTTGAAAAGTGCCCATAGTGTACAGTGGCCCAAGTTTTCAACAACATCGAGCGAGCGTCGATCGCCAGGCCGGCCAGCGCCGTGTTGCGGCAATACGGGAGAGATCAGGCGCTTGCGCACAAGCGTCTTTCCGGTGCGAGCGTCGTCTGCTAGGCTATTCCGTTGACCGCACACAACCCCTGCTCCTTAATCTGCTGGCAGAGGAAACGCCTTTAAGCGAAGGTCTGGGGCCCTAACCTGGACACTCGGCGAAAAAGTCGGCAAGAAATTCGGCAGCTATGATAGCCCAGCGCCAATCCTTTTCGCCAAGTGTCCAGATTAGGGCCTCTGAAGAGGGCTTGCTTGAGTGACACTCCTCAGGCATAGCATAAACCGCACGTAACTGCACCACTGTTTACGCTGCGCGAGACGAGGATCACGCCAGCGCGCGCTCTTCAGACATTTGCTTTACCAACAAATAAGGGAAGTAGCGAGAGAAAGAGAAGTGGGCATTGGATAAACAGTAGCTGCGTTCAATTTACTTGCACCTCCTGCTCTGGTGCGGGAGATGCAAGTAAATCGACGCAGTGAATGATGTCTATCAGCAGCCTGCCCTCCTTTGCTCTGGAGCAGGGGCTGTGTGCAGTCAACGGAATAGCACGGCAGACGACGCTTGCACCAAAGAGCTTTGTGCGCACACGCCTAATCTCTCCCGTATCGTCACACCCCTCCGTGGCATGGCGCCGGCCGGCCGCGGAGGGTGCGCTTGATATTGACGCTCGATATTATTAGAAACTTGGGCCACTGTTTGTATCTCAGCATTCTACCGACCGTTTTGGCATAGAGTCCCGGCTTGCGGCAACCAGACTGCGCCGCTACACGTGTACAGCGGCCATCGTCTGAAGATGGTTGTCCCTATTGTTGTTTGGCAAAAAATTTAGATAAAACCTAAATAAACTAGGATTGCAGAACCAGTGGGAGACTTCGGTAGGTGTTTTGCAAACAAGAACTGTACATTTTGCCCCCTAAAAAACAAATTTCTTCGAAGCGGGAGTGACGGACGACACTTTCTAGCTGCTCCGGGGGAATGTGACTGACAGTGGAGCTGCCGGCATTATGTACAAGCTCGTCGCGACCACAGACATTGCCGCTATTTACAACGTAGACTAGAGACGTTATAGTTAAGCCGCGTTTACATTCAGAGTATGGTACAACTTTTTTACGGTTTCTTTCGGCGTCACCTCCTTTTCCACCCTCTCCCGACGGCTCTCATTATTTTAAGGCAAGATAAGAGACTTCGGGCATGTTGCGCAATCGGGGTTTGCGCACGCTCGTTTCCGGAGCATATTTTCAACGCCTTGCGAGGCCAACGCAACAGCCGCCGATACGACGCCGGTCCTCAAGCTACGTCGTCAATGTGGCGTGCGCCACGAGGGATTTTCTGCTCTAGTGGGAACAGAAAGTGGACCTCTTTCTTTTAATCTCGCAGCCCGTAAGGGAGTTTCCGGCACGATCGGGCAATTGGCCCGACGCAGGACTCTAGGTGGCACTCCCGCCCTCGACGGGTGGCCGCTCTCTATTTGGACTCCAGTATGGAGCCCAGCAGATGCACTTTGCAATCTTGCAGAAAGGCTCGCCTCGAACCTTCCCCGACTTGTATTTGAGTGCAAAGTGAGCGTCTCGTCGTGGCAGTTTTTGAGTGTCGACTGCCGGAGCTCGTCGAACCCGACCCAGAATTTCCTGCCCTCGGTTGTATTCACGTAGGCACGATTATTGCCAGCATTCTGTGGGGTACTGGGAGGGATCTCGAAAAAATACTCTCCATTATTGCCACGGGCATACGTAACATTTGGTCTCCACGGGCTCCGGGTGGATGACGGTACACGCGTCGGGACGACGTGTTGCGCGCATTTCAAACGAGATTGAATTGCAGTGCCGTATATATTCACTTTGCGCGGGTTGAATAAAAAAACATTTAATACTTGGGACAAGGGCTTTTTCTTCGCTCGGGTATTTTTACGGGCTCCTTGCCAACAATGAGCGCTCCTCAGAAAATATATCGAGGGAACGAAGGCTCGAGCTATATGCTGACACTCGAGAACATTTTGAGGGAAACGTCGTTGGCACCCGTAAATCGAACCGAGGAGATACGACGGTGCGGAAAACGAGCTCGCGAGCGGAAAAAACCCGCACTACGTTTACGGTGAAACTGCATACCCACAGCATTTACGGCAACGAGATCTCCACCGTCTATCGTGTGAGTGGCGAACGTACGAAGAGGAAGGTAGGGGAAAAAAAAAGCAACTAAACATTCGCAATTAAGTAGACAGTTCCTGGGCTTCTTTTCCTTCCTGCGAAGAGGAAACCCTTGGCAGCGTGGCCAACCGTGCAACCTCGGCCAATCGGCCGACACGCGGCGTTTTCTATGGTAACCGCGTTGGGGCAAGGAGTCCGGCACGGGCTCGAAGTCGACGCTAGAGACCAAAAAAGCCATTCGCGTCCGGTAAAAATTAAGAAAAGCCACGGTCATTCGCGACGTTACTTGTGAGATCATGTGTGGGACCCTTAACTTGACTAGACAAACTCCGGCAAAGCCGCGGCAACATGATTTGCCAGCCGCAATCCAGAGGCTGCCTTCAAAGTGCAAAGAGTTACTCCGCCGCTTCGGTGGCCGTCGCCAACGTGCCTCAGGTTCTACGTCTATCCCGCAAGTCAACGTGGATGACGGCCAAATGCCCCAAAGCAGGCGCCGAAGAGCAGCTATCCTCGAGTCGGAAACCAAAGTGGATACCTCCGTAAATGACTAGAACGAGGACGCGTGTGGCACAGACTAGGCTACAGCAGTGGCATTCGATAGACTGCTGGCTACGGGTGACTAGAGAGAAAGCGAGCCACGAACGTAAATGCGGCGGCTGCTCGGTTGCAGATTATTCCAGCAAGGACCACGCAACGACAACTTGCGAGCAGAGAGCCGCACCCACTTCCCGCTCCTTTCGTAATCCCGTACAGAGTGCGAGCTTCCTCGCACGGTTCCATTCCAAGCTCGAGGTAAACAAATTCGACGCTCACGTCCGGTAACGTCGCCACAGACGCTGCGCTCGCGGGAACAGAGACGACGACGATGACGCGCATGCATCGAATTCAGACGTAGGAAATCGGGAACCCCGACGCGACTCGAAACTGGGGAGTGTTACCGCGGGAAGTGGTCTCACGGGAAAAAAGACGACGAACGACCTCGCACATTCGTCGAACGCGATCCAAAGTAAACGAAAAACCGGTGGCAACAATCTGCCATACCGAGATTATTCCGCGGAACAGCGGACCCCCGGAGTTTTGGGGCAACAGTCCCGTGGGGTCGCCTTCCAGGTACGGGGCCCGGTCCCGGGGAGTAGTCCCGGCAGAGCGATCCGGGGAGTGACCCGAAGGAAGCGAGCCGAGGGGAGTCGTCCGGGGGCAACCGGCTCCCCGGGGGCGTCCTCTCCGAGGGTATGGGGCGGCTGGGCGGCCCTAGTAGGCGGGCGCCTGGAAGTTGCCGGCCCCCATGCCGGGGTCGGCCTTGGTGGAGAAGGGGGCTCCTGGTAGGCGTCGCCCATGTCCCCCGGGTAGCCCCCCGTGAAGGGGGTGGCCCCTCCCAGGCCGCTGGGGTCCGCCTCGTAGCTGGGCACGAAGGGGGCGTCGGCCCCCTGCCGGTAGCGGTGGTAGGCGAAGAAAACGCAGCCCGCCTGCAAAGACGACGCCTGTCCTTTGGCTCTGCGACCGGAAAACACGTCTGCCGGGAAGCCACTTCTGTAACTCCCAGTCCAACCGGTTTCCTCGCTTCCTGGCGCGAGTGGAGGGCCGCTCACACCGAGACGGGGGCGTGCCTCCGACGCAAAGGCGCCAGCGTCTTTTGCGTCGAAGTGCGTTGGATCTAAGAATACGGTAACCCTTCCCGCCAATTCGATCTTGACGGAACCTCCGGTGCGCGCTCGTTGCCCTCTGCCGGGCTTTGGCTGCGCTTGCAACCGAGCATTTTCCAGGCACTCGAGGCATCTACCGGGTTCACGATTAACCTGTCGCCGGCTAGAGTCTGCCATTGTTCTGTGTCACGTGCCGGCCGACCTGTAAAATATGTTTCAACCAGGGTGAAAATCCTCCTCGCCACCTTTCCCATTTCCCCCTCCACTTCGAACTCGACAGTCCTGTTGGGGCCGGATGAGCCGGGATGAGCTCTTGGCGTATCCGGCCCCAAGATGCGGCAACGAAAGGATTGTCAAGTTAAAAGTTGGAATGGTGGCGAGGGGATTTTCACCCTAGCTGAAATATATTTTGCAGGTCGGCCTTTAAGACGTGCACGTTCGGGAGGGTGCCAATATTTTATAAGCAAAGGAAAGACATTGTGCACGAGCAGTACTCCCAACTCGTGTCCGACGGACAGACTCTGCATCTTTGATTTAGGGTCAAGGATACGCCGCAACCCATCTGCAAAATAACTTTTTCTGTATTGCCACGAGGTTTTGTTTTTCGTAAAAATTCTACGCGCTATGTGGTGCAGCTCTACCAGACATTGCCCGACAATAATTCTGCCGGCGCCACTGGCATGCTTTCGTACACATCGCAACACAGTCTCTTGCAACTAACATTTTTTTCCGACTCTTGTTCCAGACTGTACACGTTTGAAACTTGAAATTTTTTGCGTGGTGCGCACTATCACGAGGATTTGTTTTTCAAGATCTTTCATTATGATGAGAGTCGTGAATGTTGAGAATGACAGGTTATGTTAATGATTATTTCTGTATGATACAAGCTTCTTCTTGAAATAGTAAAGCAGGCATTCTTCGGTTGTGCTGCAAATGGTAATTTTATGTGCTGGCACGAATCCGGGTTATCAAGAAAAATCTTAATTTGTCCAAAATTTGCATTTCCGGACTATACACAGAGTCTGGACAATAGACCCTTCCACAAATTCCCTGCCACGTAGTAGCTCAAGTAGCCCGTTTAAATTTTCGCATGCTAATGGCGGTTAAAATTCGGTACCTACTCGTCGACAGTTCTGTACTGTTCTTTAAATTCTTTTATTGTATTTACTCGCACAATGAACGCACTCGCGTAATGAACGCACCCCCCAAGTTGGCTCTCAAAATTTCGACTTTTTTTTTCCCTCGCGTAATAAACGCACCTTCAACTCGGACGTCAAAATTTTGACCCCCTCCCCCCACGCGCGCGAAATGAACGCACTTTTTTATCCTGGTGCAGTGAAGTCGCGAATGCATGGGCAGCGTGAGCGAACAAAACGCCTTGCAAAAGGCGTTAAAAAAAATAAAAAAAGATCCTCCTTTTTTTTTTTTTGCACAGCGCAGTTTGGATTTTGGTTTGCGCGCCGTGCGCAACGAGATAAGAAAGAGAAGCGGAGAAGACCTCGCCTAAGCAAAGCGAAACAAAACAGCTTGCAAAAGGCGTAAAAAAAAACAAAAAAAAAACAATTCAACCTTAAAAAAAAAGAGGAACTTTTTTTTTTTACACAACGCAGTTTGGTTTTGGTGTCGCGCGTCGCGCGCAAGAAGTTAGGAGACAGAAGCGGTGAAGCCCTCGCCAAAGCAAAGCGAAACAGCTTGCGAAAAACGGCAAAAAAAAAAAAAACAATCCATGGATTTTAAAGAAAAAAAAACAAAGAGCTTTTTTTTTTCTTTTTTTGCACAACGCAGTTTGATTCCAGGGTGGCGCGCCGCGCGCAAGGAGATAAGAAAGAAAAGCGGAGAAGCAGCCGCGAATGCATGGGCCCGGTGGGCAAACAAAACAACTTGCGAAAGGCGGCGGAAAAAGAAAAAACATTTAGAGGAAGGGAAGGGAAAGGGGAAGGAAAAAAAAGTCAAGATGAGATGTATCTTTGCTAAAAGTTCCAGTGTCGTAGTGCAGTTCCGGAAGACGTGTGGGAGAGATGCTATATAAACGACCGTTCTAATAAACTTTAGTAGCTGCGTTTGAGACGTTTGTGTGTTGTCCCCTTTTTCGTCCGTCGTCTCCGGTTTTCAAAAATGTGTGATTTAGAGGGCTTTTTTTTCTTTTTTGCGCATCGCAGTTTGGTTTTGGTGTCGCCGCGCCGCGCGCAATGAGGTAAGAAGTTGCGTCGATTTTTGCGGGATAAAAAGTCGGTTCATTGTGTAAATAAGGAAGCAAAAATTTTACCTCGCGTAATGAACGCACCCCCAACTTTGCCTCGATTTTTCGGGAAAAAAAGTGCGTTCATTCTGCGAGTAAATACGGTAGTTTGTTTCGATGGTGTGTACCACTCCATCCGAGGTGCTTATTTGAGTAAACCTTTCGATGAAGTGCACCACATCCTATTGTCACGAGCTGTCTGGGATGTGCAGAAGTTGAGCGTTTCAAGAACTTAGGTGGCGTCCCGAAATGCGTAGGCGCATAGAGGCTTCTAAGTCTCGTCACGGTGACATGAAACAACAATACAGCAAACTAACATCCAGAATGTTCAGGCTCCGAGTCGGTCCCTGTCCTCAAATTTCTCCTTCAGCAGCCATCTAAAGGCCGCCATTAACGTATACAAATGATATATACACTAAGACGATGATAATTATTAAAGTGGCCAGACTGAATTTCAGAAAGATTCTTAGCCTGGAATACTCCCAGCACCTTCCTTTCTTATTGAAAAGTATGATAAATGGCCGTCGGTTTCCACTCAATTTTCAACTGAGGATGATCGAAGCAGCAGAAGGATGGAAACAAAACAAGTGACGAGGATGAAGAAAGAAACAAGACCCATTTTTGTCAGTCATTTTTCTTCCTCGTCGCATTACGCAATGTGTGAGACCTGCCGCATCCTAGTACACAAATGTTTTTCCTCCTCAGAAATGTATGGGTGCCGGCTGAGACTCTGAATGAGTTTAATTAACCAAGAATGAATTAATTACCGTAGGATAACTTATATTTGCATTTTTTGCGTCGCTCAAGCGGTACAGCATTTTTGTAGCATAAAATGTGCAGTCTCGTGTACCTTCGGTTTCTTCATCTAGATAATGGAAAAAGAAATTGAATATGTGCCTTTATCGAAAAATAAGAACAAAACCATTTACGATTATGTGCTCGGTTTGTTTCTCCTCATTCTCTCCTGCCGACCTTACGCCCTAAAAAAGTCTGCGAGCTGACTTTTCCGAAGAACTACGAAGACGGCCCATCGCGGCAAACGATAGGATCCCAGTGAACAACAATGCTCGGATTAGACCAAAAAAATGTAAGTGGGGAAATGAGCTTGGCATTTCACTTTGCTCATTGGCCCCCCTGGCATTTTTGCAACCGTATTCCGAGCACAGTCGTCGGATCCTTCTGTCGTTGGCCAGGATTGGCCGTCTCCGTTAGAAATATAAACTCACCGACTTTTCCTAGAGGGCCAAGCAGAACGTCCTTCGATGGCCACTAAAGGTTAAGTCCCTCTGTCTCCTCCCTACGACCAAGTAAAAGCTTAGCGCTGGTAGCGATGCGGGCAGCGTCACGGCGGTGGACGCCCGTTTTGCCGCAAGTGACTCGACGGAAGCTTCGCCGGCCGGGAGTTGGGGCGTTGAAGCGCGTGCTTTTTCCCCGGAACGCCCTAGACCTAGGGCGAAACACTAAACACTCGATACTTCCTAAACCCTAGGGTGGGACACTAAACACACCGGTGGCAGACGTGTTCCGAGCTGCGCCAACGAGAAGTGCGGCCGGCCACTCACCCAAGCGAAGACGGAGAAGAAGCTGAAGGCGATGGCCGCACGGATGTTGTTCAGCCCGTAGCCGTCGCTGGGCATGTCCGACTTGCGCCAGGCGTCGCACAGGTAGCAGAAGCACACCACCCACATGAAGGCCCACAGGCCTGTCCGAAAAGGTCCATTAGCGGGCAAACGCCCCTCGGCCTGCCGAGCCTTAGCAAACGCCGTTCGATTTGTGCGGTACGCAACATTGCAGGGCACGAGTTTCTCGAGCTCGAATCAACGCTTCCATAGGATTTTGCTTCGATTTCCCGCGGCATTGCTCGTCGAACATTCAAATGGTAAAGAGTGTTTATGTCGCAACAATGTGAAAAGTGAAACTTTCTGTATTTGCAAGAACAACACTGGCTGCAACGGTACGGCAGCTTCGGTGTGCTTCTACCGGCGGACGCCCTTAATCTACCCCCGGTAACTCTTCTGGAAAATTTAACGATTGCCTCGCTAACGTTTGGACGTTTCGGCAATTGACAGAAAAACGAGGCCCGTGAGGGTGAGGATGGTTTTGACTGGTGCTCGAGGTATCCACGTCTAGGCGCTGCACTCTAAAAAAATCTGGAGCGACTACTCTCCCGCAAAGCACTTGATAGAACCAATCGAAGAACGAGACTGCTGGGCGTTACGCTCTACCATCGACTCTAGTTCATACACACATCAACGAGGCGTTATCGAGAGCCAAGAGGATATCACTCGGATCTTCAGGAGTGCCGGAGCCGATACCCTCGAGAACCTTTTCGCTGCGCTCGTTCTTCTTCAGCTCGAGTAGTGTTTTTTAAAACCCCTCACAGGTTAGCCTCATTGCATCACTGGAGAGTGTACAACGTCGTGCTGCATACGCTGCATGCAGAGGCCCCCACCACGCCCTCCCTGTTACAAAGACACGCCGACTCCTCAATTGCTCAAAGCTGTAGGCTGGGACGCTCTGGCCCTCCGACGGAAAGTGGCGCCCATCAGGCTGCTTGCATAACCTGCCCTGACCAGCGTCCCCCTCCCCAGTGCGATTAACTCTGACACACCCGAGATGGCGCTCTTCAACCCGTTTGTGCGCACAGAGCGTCACCGGCAGTCATAGCTCATCCGTACCATTCAGATATGGCGCTCACTATGAAACGTGTCGACAGCCAGCGTCCTGGAAGACGAGATAAATGTCAGGGAGTTCTGTAGGGACGCTGTGCGTTCCCTCCGTGCCTGCTAGACTGCCACGCTTACTCTTATTTCAGTTCAATTTTTATTTATTTATCTCTGTGTGCTTGTGTGAGTGTATAATGTCGTTCCTACTCCATTGGGCACATTGATACTTTAGACCCAT
>JAZHYW010019432.1:0-20757 GCA_037355805.1 Ixodes ricinus | reverse complement strand
TATCACACAAAAGAACAAGAAACAAAATTACAAAGTTGTTTTTATTGACATCCTCAGAAACTGGTCAAGGACGAAGAAGCAATATAAACTCTAATTATTCTTGCGAAAAAAAAAAAGACAAGGCAAAGTTTTATTTAACACGATTCCAAAAAAACAGCGATGATTTACACATTTGCAAGTAAAGAAATTAAGAGCTTTCTTTTGAGTAGCTTGTTCTCTTTTGTTGATTTTTCACGCGAGGACAAACTTCGTTGAAAGACGGCGATAATACATTTCTGGAGTAAAATAAGCACGCGAGCTGCTTGCGCCTTAAACAGTTAAGGACCTTTTCTCTCCGTCAGAAAGCTGGAAGCTGCGATTCGGAACGGGGCCAAGCGGCGGACTGGTGTCCCATTCCAGCCATTGTCGAAAGAAGAAGGCGTAGTACGAGTTAAAGAACGCTTCGCGTAACAGCAGCTCCGTCGTTGCAAGCGAAAAACATAACATAAATATATCGCTTACAAAGACGTTTGTGTGGTTGCAAGGAAGAGCATTTGTTTACGTTTCTTGGACGATTTCGCGAGCCTCTTGCAAGATTACGCCTCGTTGCGCAGAAGCTTCTCTCGCTCCCTTTCTCGGACCTTTCGTTCGGTCGGAAATTCGCAGTTTGGCCCAAGCCCATTCTTATTCCAAAAATGTAATGTTTGTGAGTTACATTTTAGTCGTTATTTTTTACTCCACAATGTTGTGGTTCTTTTTTCCTCAACAGAGAACAAGAAGATGGAGAATGTTTGCGAAAGCCGTTTTCCTGAATACCACGAACGCATGAAGACATCGGGAGCGTAATTTAGGCTTACCAAAACATTGCTGTAATTTTTCTTAGAATTTAAGGAAAATGAAAAGTAAAAAGCGGACCGGTTGATACGCGGGCTTGTAGTACCTCATGTAACATCCGAAGACATTCTTTATGATCACCTCGCGCTTTTCTGGCTGCGGTATACGCGCGGTCTAAACTTCAACTATTTTGACTGCTGTTTTAACATAAAGAGTAAAATTAAATTACAATTAAATTATACAAGATATAAAATAAATCTTCTGAATGGAGTTTCTTTGCATATCTTTGGGGAAAATATTATTACAATCAGTTTATTCGCTTATCAATGGGAATTTACTTTTACGCCCCAAGAGCGATCAGAAGCGCCCTGTGTGTCTCTACATTATGAACTAAAAGAACCAAATTATCACAAAAACGCAAACGGAGGAGGTGTTGTCTTACAGTCCGAAATATAGTAGTGTTCGAAAGCGATAAATAATATAACGGGGGATTGGTATTTTCTTTGTACGATCAATGTCGTCCACTTCATACAATGGAAACAAAAAAGAAGAAGAAAAAAAAGAAACGCTTATAAAAAAAGACAGACAATAAATAAAAAGCGTGAATGTGAAAGGAAAATGCGGGAACGGACGGTGCCTGTCATCCGGAGGCGAGCTCATTTGTGGGGCGTCCCACGGGCCCATTCGCTCGAGGACCGCGACATAAACAAGCCCGCCGATTTCGCGCTGCCGAGATGGTCCCGGGGATTTCTCGCTGATGGCCAGGGGCCGCAGGTGCGCACTTCGCCGCGGTGAAACAAGATCCCATAATATCGCGTGCGTGCGCGCTTCGAACAAACTGGGCCCCAGGTTGGGAATCACCGCAGCTAGGCGGGAACCGCGATGCAAATCTTGGTTAAGATGAGCATCCCGCCCTCTTCACGCCCCGGCGGCCATCTTAATAGGGTCATGAAATGCCTTTTCAAATTCTTCCTCCTTAGCTTTTCTCCTCAACTCACAAATCGAGCAGCGTTACCAAAGGTGCAGGGACGAGAGTATACCTCTAGTGGTTCAAGAGGAGGGAAAAAGGAATTTCGCTCTTGCTCGGAGCAAATCCCGGAGCCTTGTTTGTGCACCCGGACGTCGCCATTCTCCCCCGTCGCTCAAAATTCGGAGAAAAGTTGTTTTCCTCCTCTCCCGCCCGTGATTGCCGCAGTACTGCCTCATAGGGAGAAAATATTGTGACGCAGTGCCTGGGCCGGGTGACGTGATTTGGGTACTGCGGATGTGTCACAGTGAAAAGGCAAAGAGCTTTCGAACAAAAGGAGGTACGAAATAGTCTGCTATGTTTTCAAGTTTTCCTAGCGAAAAGCAGGCTTTTGAATTTCTGCCCTCTTTCTTTTGGCTCATTAAACGTTATGCAATAAGTAAAATCCCAATCTAAATTAATTTATTCCAGCCCAAAATTAATTCCATGGTTCCTTTCAATGGCGACAATCTGCTTCTACCTAAAACTTTTAACACCGAATGTTTTTAAGGTCTGGGATTCCCAAGGAAAATGTGACGGAACGCACGGTCCGGTGGCGCTGTTGTCGCCACGGCGCCTGCGCAGAAGCTTCACCTCACGCGAACGTGGTTTCTGCGCTCGCGCAGTGTTCACATCAGATGTGGGCAAATGCGGGCTTGTTTGGAAACAGCGTGTCGGTCTATACGTCAAAGAACAATCTGTGCCATAGACGTAAAGCCAGCTGGTTGTGTCTCTACCACTGTGGTAGTTATTAACTGTTGAAGCGCGAACACCGATCGCCGGACGCAGCCGTTCAACGTTACGGTGTTCGCGGTCGGCGATTGCTGTTCCGATTAGTTGGTGAGAAGAAAAACAAATAAATGCGTTAGCGTTTGCGAAGTGGTTATTAAAAAAGTACGGTGAATGCATCCTCTCAGCACTTTTCCGCGTAGTGAACATTCCTGAAACCCCTCTCCTTCCTGCAGGTGCACGCAGATCAGGTCGCTTACCGTGCGCATGAAGGTCGTGCGCGCGGTGCGCGAAAACTACAGAGGCATTTCGTTGTTGTGCATACAGGGGTGACCACATGTACAGTGCGCTTACGGCCCGGTGATATGGTAAGACGACTGCGTGCGCGTCAGAAACGGCGTGGCAGGCCGAAGAACGGAACCGCAGCTCGTGTGCGTCTTCAGGTCTTCAACGCCGGCGGCAGGATCTTCCGAGAGCGTCCAAAGCGCCCACACGCATCGCGGCCGCTTATTTCGAGAAGCTAGGTGATGGGATGCATAGTAACGGTGGTCGCACAGGATTGGCTGGTTATAAGCCTGTTTCGCCCGGCCAGGGGGCACAGCTGTATAGCGCGTTCACGAGTCGCGACCAGGAAACGAAACGCCTCCGCTAGCGTCCGCGAGACCGGGACCATTTAATGCTGACGTAAAGTGGCGCCCCGGCACTGATCTCTATGTCTATTTGCGGGGTCTTTGACCAGCTCCGCCTACGGACGGGAATGTGGCCACGGTCGGCCCTATTTTTGGTAGGGTCATATTATCTCTAGCCATCATAGTAATATGGCGGACAGCGGTGTGACGGCAAGTTAAAGTGTGTTGTTGTTGTTCCTCCCGGTAATGTGGGAGGCAGGTTCCACTCCGATGATGGTCTGGAGCGTGGTGGCACGAACGTCGCTGAATGACGGGTCGACGACTCACTGCTTGAATAGAACTATGTGCATTTATTTACACCCTAGTTACAAGTCCCAACTTGGGAAACCATCCTGACTCGTCAAGAGTCCCGACCCCCGTCCCCATATTCTCTCAATCAAATCCGAAGTCCGAATCTCTCCAAAATCCTCTCCGCACCCTTTTTGTAGGCCAGTAGGGGCCTCCTTTTCCCCTCAGGAACCGACCAATCTCTTCAAATTCCACCACTCACACGTGGTACACTGTTCTCCAATGGTCGACGAGCTGTCAGCCTGGCGCTGTAACCGCCAAACCCAAATGCCTTGTCGAGTTGTCTTCTGCAATTTTCCCCGTCTGGCTGGCGCCAACCGCTAAATTATTACTCCGGGCAAACAGCGACAATTCTACACTAAGCGGCGAAACCCTCTATACACCGGCACACTCGGTTAACATCAACAAGCAGCTGCAGGAACGGGCTGTCCCAGGGATCGTCCGAGCAGACTCCCGAAACCCGAGACGTTTTTTAACGACCGCGGGGAGCCGCTCCCGCATTGCGGCCGCACTGCCCGCGCAAATGCTCCCTCCAAAACGCCGACACTCACAAAGAAAGCCAGAAAAAAAACAATGCCGACGCAACTCTGGAAAGAGAAACATTTCTACCAAAAGAAAACACCTTAATTAATAAGCATGATTTCCATATACTTAACTGGCAGGCTGCCATAAAAGTAGCCGTGGGTCTAGTACACTGTACCGTGGTTGATATTTCGTGCTTGATTGAAGTTGTTCGACGAAGCACATTCTCGAAACCCGGCGTGAACGGTCGCCCCGCATTTGAGGACCCGGCGAAAGTTTTATGAAAGCGCAGCACCGGGGAAAACCAGGCAGCTCGCATCGAAAGCAGACACCGTACCGGCGTCTGCTTTCGATGTTGTTGTTTTTATGCGACTTTTGATGCGAGCTGTGCTGCTTTTCGCCGGTGCTACGATTTCGGGAAACTTTCGCCGGGTCCTCAAAGATCGGGCTACCGTTTACGCCGGGTTGCAACAATATGTTTCGTCAAACAATTTCGATAGAGCACGAATTATCACCCATGGCTATTTATGGCAGCCTGCTACCGCAACTGCCACAACGCTGTCTGCAAGGGATGGATGATAGTGCCTGCACCAGCTGTACATTGGGTTGAGGTAATATAACTCTACCATAAAGATGGCCGCCAGTGGCCGAATTCGCGGAGCGGGCAAACGGGATCCAGCAAATAGACATAGAGCTCAGTGCGCCCCAGCGTCATATAATGTACCTTCCACGAAGGTAAACTAGCGCCTGACAACTTTCCTCGGCGTGTGCTCAAGGTTCACGCGCACTAACAGAGCATTTGAACGAATGCAAAGCTACGCACAGTGGAAACGTGACCTAAGAATATCCAACGTTGCTCGCCAGGGGCGCTGTTCGAAAACTTGAGAACTACAGTTTTATAGAGAGCGACGGCGTGACTCAAGACCTAGCAACCGAGGTGCAGTGGAGTGGGGGACAGCGTCAGGGCGTACCTGGGCCGCTGTGAAACCGCATGTGACGGTGGGCCACGGTGGATTAATACTTTGTAATATGCCATCCGCAGACTGTCACCACAAAAACAAAAAAAAACAACGGAGAAGAGTTGAAAAGGCGGGGGGGGGGGCGTTAACACGCGCCCCAGTGATACACCCCCAGTCCCCCGCTGCGCGGCGCCGAAATTGGCGATGGAGGACGTCGCCGGCGATCTTCGGTAGCTAGGTGTTACATCATGGCGTCGCTTTCTGTAACCAAACAATTTAGTGCGGCCTCCGTTGCTATGCGTCTCATCGCCTAGCTTCTCGAAATATGCCCCCCGCCACCACCTGTCGGAGCTTGCAGATGGTGTCTCCCAGCCAGTTACCACAGCCAGTGGGGCTGTTTCGCCATTTCTTGGCGACGTTGCGAACTTAGATACGTGTGCTCCAAACTAGTCCAAGGTCAGCGCATCTACCAGGGCACTAATTCTAACGCACTAAAAAAGCAATCCAAGACGTGCCGATCATCACATCAAAAAGGACAAAATTTAGAATAAACTAACACGCTATAGCCAAGAACACCTAAGCACTTCTTGTGAGTTGTGAATGCGAAAGCACGAATGTCGTACTGCCGCTCCCTTAGTTCGACAGCGGTGTACTGGCGTGGACGGCCACGTTTCGCTACTGCCGAGCTTGCGGCCGCCGACGATATAGGTGCCTCTGGCGCCGCCATGTTCCTCGGCGCTGAGAGGAGTAGAAGCGGCCGCAGCCCCGGCAGCGCGTGACACGAGAGCGGCGTCCGAGCGCGAGCCATGGTTCACGAGTGACACGAAGCCAATGGGAATTTATCCATCAAATCGCTGCTACAGACTAAAAACTTCGGTGCTTTGAACAGGGGAATTTAGGTGCCATTTTGCTTGGCTTCAAAAGCTGAGAACGCCGATTCGCTCCATAATACAATTAATGCTTCCGCATTAAAAAAAAAAAAAACCTAAATGTTTGTTACAAGCTTCGCTGAATGCCGCGCGAAACACATCTGGACACAGACCTAATCTGAAGGACCAAGATAAATAAAGCATTCTTGTGTGTGTGTTCCGCCGAAAACTGTGGTGCCTGGGTGGCGGAGCCTGCTGACGCACAGCAGCTCACAACACCTATACTTCGTTTCAGATTGGGTCCAGACGCAGCCGATGCTACAAGCACGAGCGTGTGGCCCTGAACAGTGCCCGTACTGCACGAGCGCGCGTGCTTGGCAGGGACGCTGGAAGCCCGGAGCTCGCGCTTGTAGCATCGGCTGCGTCTGGACCCAAGATGAAACGAAGTATAGTGTCCGATTTTTCGGTCAATACGAGAACTCTCACGGAGCAAGCTAAGATGGTGCTCCCAGACGGATGGTCTCATTAACGCGAGTGAAGAACGTTGTTTACCCTCTACGATGCTGCATTCACGGACGAAAATAAAACAAGAAAACACCTTGCGTTGTCGGCTAACAAATCTAAAAAAAGGTGGAGTCTAGTATACAAAGCGAGTACGGTGGTGAAGTGAGATCGGACGCAAGCTGAAATTGTTATCGTCTGTTATTACACGCTGGAAGCCATTTATGCTGCCGTACAGAAGCTGATATCGACCGATGGACGAAGGAGTAGTTAGGACAAGCACATAAAAGTCCGCGATATTTTTTTACATTTTTGAGTTGGTTAGACGTTTTCACCAATATATTGCCTAATCGTGGACTCACGAAAGAATCAACATTTTACTCATTGGACGATTACGCACGGTCAGCAGGGGAGCTGTCAAGATACGTCCAATCAGTTGCCGAAAATGCTATCGGTCACATCTTAATCAAAATCGGACCCGTGTAGCGGAAGCCTGCGCTGCAGAACCCAGAAATCCTATGTTATATCTCTACTCCCGCCCGTGTCGATCGATAGATGAGCGCCTGCGGTCGTGCATCACTACTGCGTGATGCACGTTAAAAAGCCCGGGCTGGTAGTCGTACTGCACTGGCTACATTTTCATCTACAGTCGAAATGCCTGACGCACATAGGAACTAGCTAACCTCACGCTGCCTAAACATACACACAGCATAATTATTTTCCGAGAACGACCGCGACGAAAATGCTTTAACACGAGCGCCCCGCTAGTGCAGCCGATCTTTACGCGCTTTTTCGGTACAGCCCGACACGTGCTTGCAAGATCGACGAGTGTTCAATGAGGAGCGCGCTCCGGAGAAACGTGTCTAAGCGCGCATTCAGTCTTAAACGAAACAGATGAAACGTGGAGCTTGAATACATTTGAACGTAAGCGTAGCACCTTTTCTCCGCCTTCATTTGGATCTCGGAAAGTAACAACTTCTATGTCAATCCGTGTGAGCAGAACAGCCCCTTACTCTCTCCCTGTATCACACGAGAGCATGGCAAGCGAATGCTTCTCGCGCTGAAAACCAGAAGGGCCTCGCTTGCGTGCCTGGCTGCTTACGCTGTCGAGGGAAACGTTTCTGGCACTCGCAAACGGTCCAAACATCGTTCGGATCGTAGTAATACTTAACTTGTACCGACGTCATACCAGCAGCCGTTCTGGTGGTCTTTCTGTTGAGCGCGTAACTCCCGCTGCGTACATTTTATACAACCAAATTATTTTTCTTTTCAAGGGTGACGAGAAATGACCACCAGCATGACGCGATGACGTCGCGTGCGAGCCATGTTTACACAAAGGAAGAAATGGAAGGAGGACAAAAGCATACAGCTTGAATGTCCGACGACCGGAGTTTTCTAAATTTTTGTACAACGTGTCATGTACCCCCGAGATTCTTGGCGCGCAAAGCTCTCCTCCGGCCCTGCCAAACGCTCGTTTGCCTAGCAGAAAGAGCGTATAGCACATACGACGCTGATACCTAGCCGGAATCATCAATTGAAACGTTAAATGAAGCTGGGTCGCACGAGCGTGTTGAGACGCGGTTCAAGTGCCGCTATGCTTTTCCGCTGGGTTCTGGCAGTACTTTTTTCACCCAGCCTTTGCTAAGACGCGACGTCTAGCAAACTGATCATGATCACCAGTAAACAGTGGGAAAGACGTTCGCAGAAACTTCCACTGTGGCGAAAGGGCCGAACCTGTCAAAGCCCTGTCAACAGTGAAGTGAAATACCGTTTCTTTGGTAAAGTCATGGCGGGACGGCGTCTGAGGAACCCTTGAGAGAAACGCAAAATACGACAGAATGTAAACGATTGCTGAAATTAAAGAAACGAAAATATCACGTAAGAAACAATGCATTTTAAATCCCAAGCGAATGATGTGACCTAAGAAGCCCTCTTACCTCCTGCTCAGTAACGCGATCTGTGGCGGAATAATCAGCATGAGGTTTGACCTGCTCACTTTACCAAAGCGAAATGTATTTTGGGGTCAGAATCTTTGTTTAGACTTCTCGACCCCTCTTAGCGTTCTTTACGGACCGATCATCAGTTCAAAGTTGGCCTTCCTCATTGTCGAACTTCAGCCGATAATGATTCCTTTCCACCTGGAACGTCGTCTGAAATTACACCTAGAACATCGTTATTAGTTTCAATACCCTCATTAGATTTGTTTAATTAAAGCTAATTTTAATAATTATTTTTGCGTAAGTGTGTGAAATCTGGTTTTAATTATTATTTCGCGCAAGTCTACCATGAATGTGTTTTACTAATATTTTGTCTATTTCAACGTGTTTAGCTACCCACGCCCTCTTTAATGCCCTCTGAACCCGGATGGTGCAGAAATAGATAAATAAATAAATAAATAAATAAATAAATAAATAAATATTAAATTGTTAACTACCCTCTATTTTTTTTAACCAATTGATTGGACGCGCAGTTCGTCTGAAACAACCAGGCCTGCATTTTTTTATATCTTTCCCAGTCGTACAAGAGCAACACACAGATTTCAACCCTGCACTTCCTGAAAAAGTAACGTGTGTTGTGTTGAGAAGCAACGATTCGGGCAAACGAGCGCCTTTTTATCGGGGCAGCTAGCCAAGGAAGCTCGATTATGTTCATTTCCGGTGCTGTACCTTGAACCACCGACCGGCAGAAACAACCTCGAGCAATTTTGTTTTTTTCTATGCTAGTCTCTTTCGTCGAATGGAATGGCCGGAGAAACGATCTGCGAGACAAAAATCTCGGAGGTCATGGTCGCAGTCAAACTCTCTGTTCGACCATATGTGTATGGGGCCAGCAGAGAAGTGATTGTCTTCTAAGTTTACCCCATGTGAACCCGGAGAGAGGACTCGCATACTGTAACGATGGCAGTTTCCTCAGAAAACCACCGACTCTTTTCTGATTTCTATCAATAGACCCATTGCTAAATTACCCAAGCATCAAGGAAAATGCTGGGAAAATAGGTTAACGCGCAGCACGCGCTCGTCTACCCCGTATAAAATAATCGAAGTAAATAACCAAAATAAGGCATTGGCGAACACGCGTGCGAGATGCCTTTTGTTTTAGGATTTTGTTTTGGAACATTTAATGCTGCAGACACCAGCACGTGCGGCGCGAAGACCTACATTCCCTGCATTCTCCATGATGCTTGCGTAATTTAGCAAAAGTCCATTAACTTTAAACTCAAAAAGGCGTTCGATGAGTGAAACACATATGATAGATACATAAATACATACATTAACGTAGGCACAACATATATTAACCTGAGCGTCAGTTTTAGTTGGCCGCTGCTTGCTGAGGATCCGGGAAAGGGTGGAGACTGATTGATCACACTTCCCTGGAGAAGCGTGAGGCAGCTGGGACACCTGTTCAATCTGTATCCCACGCTGGCCTTCGGAAGCTGACGTAAACATCGCAACTTCACAGGCTCGTTATCAACTCTCCGTCTCACACTATTGGCGCCAATTTGTTTCGGTTGACCCTCTTATAGTTTCCGTTTGTGACGTCACGAGTAGAATTTTCCTCGCCGTAGAATGATAAATTGTATTTTTTTTCTTTTACTGCTTATTAGTTGCGAAACACAAGTTCAATAGGATCTTCAAAAATAACAGATGCAAACTTGGAGTCATCGCATTCTGAAACCAACGTCTTCACAGTTGGAACTTTGTCATTGCACTGATTTCCGTCACGATGAAAGAAGGATTAATCACAATATAAAAACAAAAGTCGTCACAGTGAGCATTTGTCCAATCGCGAATTGCGACCACATCGACGCTGTTGCTTGCGCAGGTCGCCAATCGTCGGTGACAGGTCAAAAGTAAAGTGGAAGCTCCTCCCACCTCTTTCCACTTCAGAAGAGCGAACTCTGGAGAGGAAGTCGCTTCCTCTCCAGCGTTCACCTCGCTAATGTGGAAAGGGGTGGGAGCAGCTTCCCCTGCATACCTGTAACGTGTCACCGAGACTGATCCAGCGCTGTCGACGATATGCTCTAGCTAAGCCAATCAAGCACTGCGTCAAAACTGGATAGTCGCGGTGCTCGTCGTCTTTTCGCGTTTGATATACCACCGGCTAAACCAGTCTTACACGAAAAAAAAAGCGTCGGATTAGGGCGTATTCACTGGGGAGATTGGCTAAGCCATTTGGTAGGAAACGCGAAGAGCCGACGATCGCCTTCACGACATGTACTTTTGGCGCAGGTTCGTTGACTCGATCGGGTCCTAGCGTCGCTTTCCCTCGGGCTTACACACCTGTCAGACGGGCCAGCACCTCCTTTATTTCGTTCGTTTCAACTTGGCTCCGAGCGTGGCCAAACTTATGGGTGGCCGGGGCCAGTCAAACGCCGGCGCTAGGACGTAGAGAAGTCGAAGAAAGGCATTTCATCTCCTACGGAGACTATCGAGCGGCATCGTCTGCTACATAATTAAAAATGCAAATTTCGCGTCTTGGAATGAAACTCTGGTTCAGTGCGGTGGCTGTTGGGCTGCGCGGAGGGCCATCGCACTGCCGGCAGAGGAAGGCCAGAACTGGAACACGGAAGTTGGTAACGTACGGTCCCCAGACGGGTCTTCTTCTCTGCCACTGTGCCGTCCAGGGCCCACGCAAAAAGCGGCTTGAGCGAGCTTTCTGTGTAAACTGCCGCCCTGCCTCTGATTTCGAACAAAGCAGCGCACCCTGTCCGCAAACGCATAACAGCAACAAAAACATACCGCGTCCCTCCGGGCGCACAGAAGTAAGTGTTTTCAAGGGGTGTATCTCAAAACGTCCCATTCGCATTTGAACCTTGCGCATTTCGTCCCATTCTCATTTGGTCCTTCTCGTTTGAACCTTCTCATAAGATCCGAATCGTGTTTTTCGCAACTGGGCCCATTCTCATTTTGCCCGTTATCTGAAAACGTCCCATTCGCATTTTGACCGTGCGCATTTCGTCCCATTCTCATTTGGTCCGCCTTGTTTGAACCTTCTCATAAGATCCAAATTGTATTTTTCGCAACTGGACCCATTCTCATTTCGCCCGTTCGCGCCACGACCGAATGGCACTAGTTTGGCATGCTTCTAACGTTGTTATGCCTTCGCGGCTTTGTTGATGAGCCTTACCTTGCTTGGGCCCCCAACATACCATCAGATATATGTTATGTGTAGAGGTACGCACTGAGAATCGTACAATGACGCCTGCTTCCCTTCCTCTAAGCAAACAAAAAAAAAAGCGATGAACATTTAATTTGGAAACTTCGTTTGAACAGAAATAGCATACATAATAGCAGTGGTTCTCAACCATTGATGTTTCGCGGACCCCTTGTAGAAAGGCGGAGATGATGGAGGACCCCGTTCGGTGTGAGGGGAATAGAAAGGTATAGGCTATCATGATAATGATTTAATAAATGAATATAACTAATTGCTAGTGTGAAGTAGACTTATCTCATTGACATACACACGAGAGTACTCACCCGAAAATTGGAACGTTTCTTCTCAACGTGAAGAAAGACAACTAATATTGCCGTGCTTGACTGATGAGACAGGGCTTCGCGGACCCCTAGAATGCCTTCGCAGACCCCCATTTGAGAACCACTGCATTATAGAAGTGGTGGCATTGTCCCAAGTCGAGAGACCCCAAACAACGTGACATTTCGGAATATGATCTGGCTGCGATAAATAGTTGGTCTGTTTTATTGTCAGCTAGTAGCTTTTCACGACGATCTCGACGCACTGCTAAAATCCTTAGCAGAGAGAGTATGCCTGTAGCGTGGCACACACACACACACGCACAAAATATATCAATGTATTTATTAATATTACCCCCCCCCCACACAACACAAAAAAAAACGATTTTGGTATGGAAAGAGTCAAGTGCGACGGGTCAAAGCGAGATATTTTTGAGAATGGCGGTTTTGAAAAGGGCCAGGTGAGAAGGGCGAAACGAGAACGGGCCCAAATGAGGGGGTTGGAATGCGAAAGACGAAACGGGAAAGGGCCAAATGCGACGGGTCAAAACGAGAAGATCTTGTTGAGAATGGTTGTTTTGAGAAGGGCCAAGTGAGAAGGGCGAAACGAGAACGGACTCAAATGAGGAGGGTTGAAATGCGAAGGACGAAACGGGAAAGGACCAAATGCGACAGGTCCAAGAGAGAAGATCTTTTTGAGAATGGTTGTTTTGAGAAGGGCCAAGTGAGAAGGGCGAAACGAGAACGGACTCAAATGAGGAGGGTTGAAATGCGAAGGACGAAACGGCAAAGGACCAAATGCGACAGGTCCAAGAGAGAAGATCTTTTTGAGAATGGTTGTTTTGAGAAGGGCCAAGTGAGAAGGGCGAAACGAGAACGGGCTCAAATGATAACCACCCGTTTTCAAGGCGCCCCACCGGCACCGCGTGGTTTTGCCTCTGACCGCCGTATCAACACCCGATTTCGACTTGTTTTCCATCGGCGAGCGTTTCCCGCCGTCGGCGGATCAACTTTTCGTCAATTTCCCAATCTCTGTTAGCTCCGATGGCCGTTGATCAACTTCGCGGTACGACGCGGTTTCGGACTTCTGACGAAGAAGAGTACGCATTCATCACGATGTCGCGCCTGACGCCCAAACGTGCCCTTCTTCCCATCTTGCGTGGTCGGTGGAAATTAGAAAAACAGAAAACCAACGGATGTCCAGCATCTTGGTGAGGGAAGCGTCGAACTTGAAGCCCAGGATTCGGCCGTTGAGAACACGAAAAAAACCGGACAGAACGTGTAGTAGTCGCATCAGTGCTGCCCGCAGGTAGGCGTTTTTCGTCGAAGCATATTC
This sequence comes from Ixodes ricinus, assembly GCA_037355805.1. Taxonomy (NCBI): domain Eukaryota; kingdom Metazoa; phylum Arthropoda; class Arachnida; order Ixodida; family Ixodidae; genus Ixodes; species Ixodes ricinus. The sequence continues at coordinate 7,574 of JAZHYW010019432.1, read as the reverse complement.
ATTACTATATTGTGAACAACGTGGAACTGGAACGAAAATTATTTCAATTAATGTTAATAATTAGTTCTTAGCAGGACAGAACTGAAAAATTGTGCAATATTTGCGCACAAGTGAAGTGTTTTTTAAAATTTTACTTTTGCGAACTACTTCGTGATGCGTACGAACGCTCTTTTCCAAGTGGTGAACCGTCCCGCAGCCTTTGGCTGCTCTGAGAGCTAAGCTGAAACGAAGTAGATATAAGAAAGCCAAAGTGCTGCCTTTTCCTGCGTCACCACTGAAGGCCACCGAGGGCCACAGATTGGACAGGACGACGGCGTCAGCGTTCGGCTATAAGAGTCGTGTCCAATCGGCGAGAGCACGACTTTTAGACGAACGCTGACGACGCAGTAGTGTCCAATCTTCGGCCTTCGGTGGCCTTCTTTGGTGACGCAGGAAAATTGAGCACTTGGGCTTTCTTATCCAGGAGGTAGTTGGACGGGCACGTTAGAGGCCTTCAGAATGAACTCCCTAAAACTATGGGATGATAATGCAAGTAATGCAAAGGTGCAAGCGAGCTGTACAAGAATGACGAAAATAATCCCTGGAGAAGGGGAACAAGGGAGACAAAGAACTAACACAAATCTCCAACACAGCTAGGTGACAGGTGCGCGACCAAAACAAATCTACCAGGTCCTGGTATCGAACCAGGGACCTCTTCCTTTCCAGTGAAGCACTCTACCATCTGGGCTAAGAAAAGTTAGACGTCAGCAGAGTAAATGTGTTTTATCAGCCACCACCAGTCTAACACCAACAAGTGTGTTAGAGGCCTGTATTTTAAGGTTATGGTGATAATGGAAGTTTATTATAACCTTAAAATGCATCTTAGAGGTTATCATCATAACATTGAAATGCATGCCGTTCACCCTTGTTGAATCTTAGCACTGCTGGTGGTTGATAAAACCCGTTTGCTCTATACTGACGTCTAACTTCCGGTTAGCTCAGTAGAGCGCTCCACTGGAAATGGAGAGGTCCCTGGCTCAACACCAGGACCAGGCGGAGTTTTTCGGTCGCGTACCAGTCACCTAGATGTTTTCGGAAATTTGGGTTTGTCCTTTGTCCCCCTTGTTTCCTTTCTCCAGGAATTATTGTCGTCATTCTTTAAAACCAGCGTGCACGCCTATAAGCGCGAGATCGCGCCAATACTTTAAAGGAGTTCGTTCTGAAGGGTTTCAATGTACGCCCGTGTGACAGGGATTTTAGTGTGAGACGGGGTATTGGACATCCATCCGAAAACACGCACTTATTCTGCATTCCGCTCTCACGTGTATACACTGCGCGACACTGTTAGCGCGAACACGAGGACACGACTTCTGCGTTTTTGTTCGCGTTGTACTTCGAAAAGCTATACTGACGGGCTTCAAAATTTACCGCCTAGACTAGTACCACAACTCAGCATTTTATACCACTTTAGTATTTCTGATGACTTTCCATTAATACAAAAAAACTGCGGTGTCTTGTTTGCGTTAATAGTGTCGCGGGGTATACCTCTGTCAAGACTAAAAGTCGCAACACTACATATTCGCTCTGACCTTAGCCCGGGTGCGCGCACTGTACTCGCGAACAACGTTCTAAAGCAATACCGCCGAAATTCATGGGCGTCCGTGCGTTCGCGCAATTCGAGGGCCAACCAAAGCTCTGTATGCGCACACACGAAAAATCCTCGTTGCTATCTCTCATTCATTAGATCGGTGATATTTGCGTCGGGTTCAAACTTGGAGAGTACAGCCAGATATTTTTGGAACGACATTGGAGAGGATCACTCTTCCTTCTAGGTCGCCGGAGAAGAATGGACGCACTACACTTCTATTCTTCGAGCGCTTCGAGCGCTGCTCGGGCGTGAAAACAATTTCTATGAGCAAGCCAAAAGATTGAGTGATAGGAAATTTTTTTACAACGATATATTTAAGCTGAGCATTAATCACACTCAAACTTTGTGAGCGTAATTATCTAAACCGAATGTTTAAGAAAAAAAATATATATATATATTTTTTTATGCGCGTGAGGACAGCACGAGCAAACAGTCAAGTTGGCGCTGCTCCTCAGACATGAGATCACGTGGTACGAAAACTTGAAAACTCCTTGCAGATTAACACCCTGAATCAGATCCTGCAGATCCGAGCTTGCGTGGTAGGATATATGAGTAGCTACGTCAACCAGAAGTTTCTTCTATTTCTTTGTTCTTGTTTTTTCCTTCCATAGGAAATACGAATTTTTTATTGTCCCGCACTTCTTTTCCGTAAAAACCTTCACGCACGAAATTGGAGTATGATAAATGCGCTACTTTAAGCGATTGCTTTGACATTCGCATAGCGCTCGAGAACTCGTTAAAAGTCCAGGTTCATGCATTCCATTTTTGTTTTTAATTTCTCTTAACATACATTTTATCGAGCATCAGCCTGACACAAACGACCTGTCGCCTTTGTTGTTCAAACTGTGATGAAGGAAGTCTGCCGGCATTAGCGCGCGGGAAGAAAGATTGCGGCCTCAAGAAAGACGGCTATCGCAGACACCCCTAGCGTGCGGAGGATTCTAATAGAGCGACTTTTAGCGAGCTCCATAACTTTGGAGCCGCGCGGTCGATCGATCATTCACTGCCAACGACGCGATACGAGCTCATCAGACTCTAAGAATCGAGTAATTGGGATGACACTTTTGTTGCTACGATTTTTTTTTGTGAATGCAAGAACGTGACAGAGGCATGGAAAATATCTCTCTCTCTCTCTCTCTTTGTTCGTGCTTTATAAAGCATCCTGTATATGCAGATATTTTGTTTCGTTTGGTTTAAGTTTGACGCTGGTCGTATATATTTAGATTAACTGAAGAACAACTCTGCGCATGCAAGTACGACAGGAGTGAAAGAGAGTATGTTTTTTTTTACTTGCCTTTTTGGAGGATACAAGAAGCCGAGTTCAGGTGGACGGAGGTGGGCCTGCGTGTAAAGGGGGGAAGGGAGAGGGGGCCATCAAAATTCTCAAGATAAGTTTTTAAACTCTTCGGAAAGCAAAAGAATATAATACTTCCTTGAAAAGATATAAGAACTCTTAACCACTGGTTTATTATTGTTAATATCAACACTTCTTTTCGCTTTGCTTTTTTTACTCAGTCAGTCACCCAGGGAAAATTGAGAAAGTCAGTTTTTTGCAGAAGGACGCCAACAGAGACGCTTGTATAAAGGAATTTGGCTGAACTTAATCGGCTGCGTATAAAATTACCCCGTCACATCGCAAGGCAAAAAATTAACTGGAAGTTTCTTCGAAAAAACAAAAGGATTATGTTCGCCAAACATTGTCTCTAGTGCCTCGGAAGAAGGCCGATAGCTTGTGAGAATGGATTGCGGGATTATACCAGCCTCGCAATATATGTATATCAAGTTCTTATAACGCAGCATTTTTGCGGATCACGATAAGGGCTCAAAATTAAGTTCAAAATGAGAAGGAAAGAAGAAAAAAAAAGGGAGGAGGGGCAGAGGTTGTTTTTTGATGGTCGTTTAATATCCAAGTTCTAAGTAACCAAATTTACTGAATTTCTTTTACTACGGATAAAATAAATAATAACTACCTTTTGATAACAAATGCCACAAGAAGCGCGGTCGCATCGCGGCCGCAAGCTTTGCTTTGATTCGTGTAGATATTTTACTTGTATTTTACGCGCATAATTTCACACAAACTGTTTTCAAGGATAGTGATCAAGCGCGATCCTATAGATTGATAAGTTATTAGTAACATGTGTATCTTAGTAACTAAATTTTGAGGGTGTGGTTGTACAATGTTTCTCACAACGTTGTCAATTTTTTTAAACAGTGTGTTTGTGTGTGTTTATTTTTACAAATAACGAGGTGCTCACTTTTGTCACTTTGTCACTTTTGTGGTCCAAACTGGATTTCTCAGAGTGGGACTTTCTTTGGAAACAATCAAACGCATGTTTGGTAGAGCTGCACTCATTATAGTTTGCAAGAAAATGCACTTACATGTGATGACTGATCTGAGCGCCTCGTATTTTTTACGTCTACTTAGTCTCGTTCGTACCATGTTATATCACAATGGAATGGCGCCCTGACCGATTTATGCTGCGGTCGCTGGTTGATCTGGAGATATCAAAGAGTGCTCCGGTCTCTTCCTTTTACGACCAAAAGAGAAAACAAGGAAGTGATTTAGAATTTTCTCGAATAGGCCAGAACATTTTCAGGTTTGTTCATTCAAGGCCGTCTAACCCTAGTGCACCTAGAAACCATGGCAGCTTTGTGCAACCTAGTGTGGCGGACGGATGCGCCATTTACTGCACTCAAGGTTGGCTCGCTCTTGCAGCCACAAACCAATTACAATACCACCTCCTTGAAAATATGGTAAGGGTGCAGGCGAGCTGGTGCATATTAACCATGTTGAATTAACCTGAGACTGGGTTAGAGAAGAAACATCGAAACGTAGAAGAGACAGAAAATAGACAGGACGCCGTCTCAAACTCAGCTCAGTTTGAGACGTCGCCCTGTCTATTGTTTGTCTCTTCTACGTGTTGATGTTTCTTCTCTAACCCAGTCTCAGGTTAATGGTTAACACCACCTCTTTGCTCTAAGATACCTCCATGTAATAAACGATGTTTATTCGCGGCCGTTACTGAGTTCGCGGATGATAAGCTTGTAGTTTCGACGAGGTTCCAAGTGGCTTTAACGTGCATTCAACACAATCAACTTTGTCGTTGTTAGCAGACGGCGTGAGCACCATTTTTCATGAGTGTCAGATACTGTGACACCTTTGACGAACGCCCTCAAATATGGCCACGTCTGTTGTACTGACGTCACATAACTGTCACTGCGGAGACCTCGCTGCTGAGCGTGCACCTTCAGCCCCACACACTTGGCCTCGACAATTTTGTTTTCCTTTCTTTCTTTTTTAGCGGCAAATTACAACCAGCACGGTGCAACGACGTTACGTGCAAACCTTGAGTAGTGTCTTTTTTTAGCGTCACACTGCCGATACTCTACGAAATAATCCTCCCTACAGCCAATGAATCAACGCAAACGCTTTAAGAAAGTTTCAGCCCCGACATTCTTCAATACCAATAATTTTCCCAGCGAGACAAATGCAGAAATCTCTTTTCTCAAGGCGCGGCTCCATGTTATTTCATACTTTCGTCGTTCCACAGGCGCCTAAATATGGACAATTGTTTGCCAAAATATCTGAAATTTTATCGGATGCAATACTTTGGAACATCCAACGCACTCTCCTGCATTGCCCACGCTTCGATAAATTTGAATGATCCTACCTTACTACCATCCAAAATGCCAATACACCAATAACTAAAAAAAAATCTTTTTTTTTTTTTTACGTGATGAAGATAAGGTAAAATAGGTAGGTGGGAAAACAACAACTGAAGCCTGCCGCAGCGGTGCGACCGGATTGCGTCCCCTTCCGGTTTCCTATCGGTAGGTACCTCCACCTTACGATAGATGTCGCGGCGGCCTACGGAACGCGATGGACTCGGGTTTGTATGAAACTCTGCGAGAGAACGCACCGTGTCAGCGATATTCTTTAACTTAGCATTCACCAAATCCTGGCAAAATTCGCAACTTTCACGACCTATAGGGGGCGTGCTGGCGCCTATCAAAATGGCTGCCATCTGGAGGATGGTCGTAGAACAGCAGTACAATGCTGGGTCTGCGACTCGTAAGTAATTCTAGTTTTGCTTTATACGAGCAGTATTAGAGCCTTACTTTATTTTTTCACCCCAGGAAGATGTAGGTAAGCACCTTTATTGTGGAAGCCGATCATCCAGGCGCTAGGGAGCGCAATTCTCACACCGCGGAACCACCATCGCTGAAAGTTTCGAATAAAGTTACCACACGATTTTCTATCCATACCTTTTTTTTAACGTTCTAATTTGTAATTTGTAATCTGTAATTTATAATTGATTTGAACAGGATATTTCGTGTACATGGCAGCGTACGTAGCTAAAGTGGAAAGGTTACAACCCTCAAACATGCGCGCCTGTTAGCCGGCCGCCACATACACTCTATTGAAAAAGAAATAAAAAACACAAACAAAGGCAAACAAGAAAATTAGAAACGCAAAACAACAGTTCACATGACGACAGTTCAAGAGGATACCGACGCCACTCGACGGCAGAAGGAAACGCAGAGATCCCGAGACCCCTCGTATGAAGTTGATAGAGGGCTTTGGGTGTCTAAGGGAATAATTAAGTCCCTGACAGCTGAGGGGATGAGGGATTCACTATGGCGGATGGTTCTGCCACGGAGTGGCTCAAGCTGCTCGGTTCTTTTGCTCCCACTAACTGCAGAAGAGAAGGCGACCCGTCGAGCACCCGACAAAGCGCGCGTACCCGCGAGGTACGTCGAATCTCACCAAAGTATCGCCATCCAAGAGCCCCAAGACGTGTGCCGTACAAGTTGTCAAAGGTGGTGGATGACCGGCCACAGATGATCCACGTAGCACGGCGCTGGGCACTCTCGAGTCGCTCGCAGCGGTGCTGCTGGGCTTGGGACCAGATTGCCGAGCAATACTCCATAATGGAGAGTACGAATGCTGTGTAAAGCTTCCTCAGCGCTTCCGCCCCGCACGGTTTGGTCACACGCGCCATACACCCTAGCGTCCGCCGGGCCCTGGAGACAACACCCGAATTATGGGCAGAAATGTACAGATTGCTTGTGTGACACCCAGAATGTTTATGGATGTCGTTCTCTTTGCTGTTGGTGAAGCGGAGCACGGTACCTTTCAAGCCGCGCAAGTGTCTGGCAATGTGAAGTAATCTGTAAAACGTCTGACGCGCACTTTGCTTCTTGTTTCTTTTGTTTTGCTTCCTAACGCGCTTGGAACAGACGAGTTTGGCGGCAGCAGACGAAATGGGCATTTCTCACCGTGTTTTGGTCCATGTGGACGGCCAGGATTCTTGAGGTATGGGCCAACGTTACGTATGGGCCGCTGCTATTGCGCTCACAACTCTCGGTCGAGTTACGACCCAAAGAAAGAAAAAGCGCCGACATATAACGCGGGCGATGTTGAGTTCGGGTGACTCTGTCGTTCTGGCCATAGTGGGAATGCAGTGTAGTGCGACGGCGTAGCACTGGCTTCAAATCATGTCGAACTAAAGCTTACCTGGCTTGCACAAAAACAGCGGAAGCGTGTAAGCTAGATCGCCAAACAGATCCACCTGCGGAGTGGAATCGACGCCGTCGACGCTTTTACTACATGCCTCTGCTCCTCAGCCGACTTCTCAGCTCCCTTCATTTTGTCGCGCTGCGCGCGCCCTTGAACATTTTACAACCTAATGTAAAACTACAGGCAAAACAGAACCTATATATTAAATGTATTATTATTTTGCTCGATTAAACTGGCGTGATTTCGACACAGTTTATAAAATTCATTTCCAGTGGGGCACAAGTAGCGTGAAAAATAAATGAGGACATTTTCTTTTTCGTGATGATGATGATGATGATGGTTTGCGGCTCTTCCCTTTTGAGTCGGGCGGTCCCGTAGAGCTTGGGACCTAGCCAGTGGGGATCCGGTTATCCCCGTTGGTGAACC
>JAZHYW010019431.1:0-14947 GCA_037355805.1 Ixodes ricinus | reverse complement strand
AAGAACAAGAAAAAAATTATATTCAAAGTTGTTTTTTATTGACATCCTCAGAAACGGTCAAGGACGAAGAAGCAATATAAACTCTAATTATTCTGGCGAAAAAAGAAAGAACCAAGGCAAAGTTTTATTTAACACGATTCCCAAAAAAAGACAGCGATGATTTCACATTTGCAAGTAAAGAAATTAAGAGCTTTCTTTTGAGTAACTTGTTCTTTTTTGTTGTTGATTTTTCACGCGAGGGACGAAACTTCGTTGAAAGACAGCGATAATACATTTCTGGAGTAAAATAAGCACGAGCTGCTTCGCCTTGTAAACAATTAAGGACCTTTTCTCTCCGTCAGGAAGCGGGAAGCGGCGATTCGGAACGGGGCCAAGCAGCGGACTGGTGTCCCATTCCAGCCATTGTCGAAAGAAGAAGGCGTAGTAGGAGTCAAGGAACGCTTCGCGTAACAGCAGCTCCGTCGTTGCAAGCGAAAAAATTAACATAAATATATCGCTTATAAAGACGTTTGTGTGGTTGCAATGAAGAGCATTTGTTTACGTTTCTTGGACGATTTCGCGAGCCTCTTGCAAGATTACGCCTCGCTGTACGAAGCTACTCTCTCGCTCCCTTTCTCGGACCTTTCGCTCGGTCGGAAATTCGCAGTTTGGCCCAAGCCCATTCTTATTCCAAAAATGTAATGTTTGGAGTTACATTTTAGTCGTTATTTTTTACTGCCACAATGTTGTGGTTCTTTTTTTCCTCAACAGAGAACGAGAAGATGGAGAATGTTTGCGAAAGCCGTTTTCCTGAATACCACGAACGCATGAAGACATCGGGAGCGTAATTTAGGCTTACCAAAACACTGCTGTATTTTTTTTTAATTTTTTTCTTTAATTTAAGGAAAATGAAAAGTAAAAAGCGGACCGGTTGATACGCGGGCTTGTAGACCTTATGTAACATCCAAAGACATTCTTTATGATCACCTGCCTTTTCTGGCTGCGGTATACGCGCGGTCTAAACTTCAACTATTTTGACTGCTGTTTTAACATAAAGAGTAAAATTAAATTAAATTAAATTATACAAGATATAAAATAAATCTTTTGCATGGAGTTTCTTTGCATATCTTTGGGGAAAATATTATTACAATCAGTTTATTCGCTTATCAATGGGAATTTACTTTTACGCCCCAAGAGCGATCAGAAGCGCCCTGTGTGTCTCTACATTATGAACTAAAAGAACCAAATTATCACAAAAACGCAAACGGAGGAGGTGTTGTCTTACAGTCCCAAATATAGTAGTATTCGAAAGCGATAAATAATATCACGGGGGATTGTATTTTCTTTGGACGATCAATGTCGTCCACTTCATACAGTGGAAACAAAAAAGAAGAAAAAAAAAGAAACGCTTATAAAAAGACAGACAATAAATAAAAGCGTGAATGGGAAAGGAAAATGCGGGAACGGACGGTGCCTGTCATCCGGAGGCGAAGCTCATTTGTGGGGCGTCCCACGGGCCCATTCGCTCGAGGACCGCGACATAAACAAGCCCGCCGATTCCGCGCTGCCGAGATGGTCCCGGGGATTTCTCGCTGATGGCCAGGGGCCGCAGGTGCGCACTTCGCCGCGGTGAAACAAGATCCCATAATATCGCGGGCGTGCGCGCGTCAGACAAACTGGGCCCCAGGTTGGGAATCACCGCAGCTAGGCGGGAACCGCGATGCAAATCTTGGTTAAGATGAGCATCCCGCCCTCTTCACGCCCCCGGCCGCCATCTTAATAGGGTCACGAAATGCCTTTTCAAATTCTTCCTCCTTAGCTTTTTTCCTCGACTTACAAATCGAGCGGGGTTACCAAAGGTGCAGGGACGAGAGTATACCTCTAGTGGTTCAAGAGGAGAGGGAAAAAAGGAATTTCGCTCTTGCTCGGAGCAAATCCCGGAGCCTTGTTTGTGCACCCGGACGTCGCCATTCTCCCCCGTCCCTCAAAATTCGGAGAAAAGTTGTTTTCCTCCTCTCCTGCCCGTGATTGCCGCAGTACTGCCTCATAGGGAGAGAATATTGTGACGCCGTGCCTGGGCCGGGTGACGTGATTTGGGTACTGCGGATGTGTCACAGTGAAAAGGCAAAGAGCTCTCGAACAAAAGGAGGAACGAAATAGTCTGCTATGTTTTCAAGTTTTCCTACCGAAAAGCAGGCTTTCTGAATTTCTGCCCTCTTTCTTTTGGCTCATTAAACGTTATGCAATAAGTAAATCTAAGTTAATTTATTCCAGCCCGAAATTAATTTCATGGTTCCTTTCAATGGCGACAATCTGCTTCTACTTAAAACTTTTAACACCGAATGTTTTTAAGGTCTGGGATTCCCAAGGAAAATGTGACGGAACGCACGGTCCGGTGGCGCTGTTGTCGCCACGGCGCCTGCGCAGAAGCTTCACCTCACGCGAACGTGGTTTCTGCGCTCGCGCAGTGTTCGCATCAGATGTGGGCAAATGCGGGCTTGTTTGGAAACAGCGTGTCGGTCTATACGTCAAAGAACAATCTGTGCCATAGACGTAAAGCTGGTTGTGTCTCTACCACTGTGGTAGTTATTAACTGTTCAAACGCGAAGACCGATCGCCGGACTTAGCCGTTCGACGTTACGGTGTTCGCGGTCGTCGATCGCTGTTCCGATCAGTTTATGAGAAGAAAAACAAATGCGCTAGTGTTTGCGAAGTGGTTATTAAAAAGTACGGTGAATGCATCCTCTCAGCATTTTTCCGCGTACTGAACATTCCTGAAACCCCTCTCCTTCCTGCAGGTGCACGCAGATCAGGTCGCATGAAGGTCGTGCGCGCGGTGCGCCGAAAACGACAGAGGCATTTCGTTGTTGTGCATACAGGGGTGACCACATGTACAGTGCGCTTACGGCCCGGTGATATGGTAAGACGACAGCGTGCGTGTCAGAAACGGCGTGGCAGGTCGAAGAACGGAACCGCTGCTCGTGTGCGTCTTCAGGTCTTCAACGCCGGCGGCAGGATCTTCCGCGAGCGTCCAAAGCGCCCACACGCATCGCGGCCGCTTATTTCGAGAAGCTAGGTGATGGGATGCATAGTAACGGTGGTCGCACAGGATTGGCTGGTTATAAGCCTGTTTCGCCCGGCCAGGGGGCGCTGTATACGCGTTCACGAGTCGCGACCAGAAACGAAACGCCTCCGCTAGCGTCCGCGAGACGGGACCATTTAATGCTGACGTAAAGTGGCGCCCCGGCACTGATCTCTATGTCTATTTGCGGGGTCTTTGACCAGCTCCGCCTACGGACGGGAATGTGGCCACGGTCGGCCCTATTTTTGGTAGGGTCATATTATCTCTAGCCATCATAGTAATATGGCGGACAGCGGTGTGACGGCAAGTTAAAGTGTGTTGTTGTTGTTCCTCCCGGTAATGTGGGAGGCAGGTTCCACTCCGATGATGGTCTGGAGCGTGGTGGCACGAACGTCGCTGAATGACGGGTCGACGACTCACTGCTTGAATAGAACTATGTGCATTTATTTACACCCTAGTTACAAGTCCCAACTTGGGAAACCATCCTGACTCGTCAAGAGTCCCGACCCCCGTCCCCATATTCTCTCAATCAAATCCGAAGTCCGAATCTCTCCAAAATCCTCTCCGCACCCTTTTTGTAGGCCAGTAGGGGCCTCCTTTTCCCCTCAGGAACCGACCAATCTCTTCAAATTCCACCACTCCCACGTGGTACACTGTTCTCCAATGGTCGACGAGCTGTCAGCCTGGCGCTGTAACCGCCAAACCCAAATGCCTTGTCGAGTTGTCTTCTGCAATTTTCCCCGTCTGGCTGGCGCCAACCGCTAAATTATTACTCCGGGCAAACAGCGACAATTCTACACTAAGCGGCGAAACCCTCTATACACCGGCACACTCGGTTAACATCAACAAGCAGCTGCAGGAACGGGCTGTCCCAGGGATCGTCCGAGCAGACTCCCGAAACCCGAGACGTTTTTTTAACGACCGCGGGGAGCCGCTCCCGCATTGCGGCCGCACTGCCCGCGCAAATGCTCCCTCCAAAACGCCGACACTCACAAAGAAAGCCAGAAAAAAAACAATGCCGACGCAACTCTGGAAAGAGAAACATTTCTACCAAAAGAAAACACCTTAATTAATAAGCATGATTTCCATATACTTAACTGGCAGGCTGCCATAAAAGTAGCCGTGGGTCTAGTACACTGTACCGTGGTTGATATTTCGTGCTTGATTGAAGTTGTTCGACGAAGCACATTCTCGAAACCCGGCGTGAACGGTCGCCCCGCATTTGAGGACCCGGCGAAAGTTTTATGAAAGCGCAGCACCGGGGAAAACCAGGCAGCTCGCATCGAAAGCAGACACCGTACCGGCGTCTGCTTTCGATGTTGTTGTTTTTTATGCGACTTTCGATGCGAGCTGTGCTGCTTTTCGCCGGTGCTACGATTTCGGGAAACTTTCGCCGGGTCCTCAAAGATCGAGCTACCGTTTACGCCGGGTTGCAACAATATGTTTCGTCAAACAATTTCGATAGAGCACGAATTATCACCCATGGCTATTTATGGCAGCCTGCTACCGCAACTGCCACAACGCTGTCTGCAAGGGATGGATGATAGTGCCTGCACCAGCTGTACATTGGGTAGAGGTAATATAACTCTACCATAAAGATGGCCGCCAGTGGCCGAATTCGCGGAGCGGGCAAACGGGATCCAGCAAATAGACATAGAGCTCAGTGCGCCCCAGCGTCATATAATGTACCTTCCACGAAGGTAAACTAGCGCCTGACAACTTTCCTCGGCGTGTGCTCAAGGTTCACGCGCACTAACAGAGCATTTGAACGAATGCAAAGCTACGCACAGTGGAAACGTGACCTAAGAATATCCAACGTTGCTCGCCAGGGGCGCTGTTCGAAAACTTGAGAACTACAGTTTTATAGAGAGCGACGGCGTGACTCAAGACCTAGCAACCGAGGTGCAGTGGAGTGGGGGACAGCGTCAGGGCGTACCTGGGCCGCTGTGAAACCGCATGTGACGGTGGGCCACGGTGGATTAATACTTTGTAATATGCCATCCGCAGACTGTCACCACAAAAACAAAAAAAACAACGGAGAAGGGTTGAAAAGGCGGGGGGGGGGGCGTTAACACGCGCCCCAGTGATACACCCCCAGTCCCCCGCTGCGCGGCGCCGAAATTGGCGAAGGGGACGTCGCCGGCGATCTTCGGTAGCTAGGTGTTACATCATGGCGTCGCTTTCTGTAACCAAACAATTTAGTGCGGCCTCCGTTGCTATGCGTCTCATCGCCTAGCTTCTCGAAATATGCCCCCCGCCACCACCTGTCGGAGCTTGCAGATGGTGTCTCCCAGCCAGTTACCACAGCCAGTGGGCCTGTTTCGCCATTTCTTGGCGACGTTGCGAACTTAGATACGTGTGCTCCAAACTAGTCCAAGGTCAGCGCATCTACCAGGGCACTAATTCTAACGCACTAAAAAAGCAATCCAAGACGTGCCGATCATCACATCAAAAAGGACAAAATTTAGAATAAACTAACACGCTATAGCCAAGAACACCTAAGCACTTCTTGTGAGTTGTGAATGCGAAAGCACGAATGTCAGTACTGCCGCTCCCTTAGTTCGACAGCGGTGTACTGGCGTGGACGGCCACGTTTCGCTACTGCCGAGCTTGCGGCCGCCGACGATATAGGTGCCTCTGGCGCCGCCATGTTCCTCGGCGCTGAGAGGAGTAGAAGCGGCCGCAGCCCCGGCAGCGCGTGACACGAGAGCGGCGTCCGAGCGCGAGCCAGGGTTCACGAGTGACACGGAGCCAATGGGAATTTATCCATCAAATCGCTGCTACAGACTAAAAACTTCGGTGCTTTGAACAGGGGAATTTAGGTGCCATTGTGCTTGGCTTCAAAAGCTGAGAACCCCGATTCGCTCCATGATACAATTAATGCTTCCGCATTAAAAAAAAAACACCTAAATGTTTGTTACAAGCTTCGCTGAATGCCGCGGAAACACATCTGGACACAGACCTAATCTGAAGGACCAAGATAAATAAAGCATTCTTGTGTGTGTGTGTTCCGCCGAAAACTGTGGTGCCTGGGTGGCGGAGCCTGCTGACGCACAGCAGCTCACAACACCTAGTGTCCGGTTTTTTGGTCATCACGAGAACTCTCATGGAGCAAGCTAAGATGGTGTTCCCAGACGGATGGTTCATTAACGCGAGTGAAGAACGTTGTTTACCCTCAAGGATGCTGCATTCGCGGACGAAAATAAAACAAGAAAACACCTTGCGTTGTCTGCTAACAAATCTAAAAAAAACGGTGGAGTCTAGTATACAAAGCGAGTACGGTGGTGAAGTGAGATCGGACGCAAGCTGAAGATTATCGTCTGTAATTACACGCTGGAAGCCATTTATACTGCCGTACAGAAGCTGACATCGACCAATGGATGAAGGAGTAGTAAGGACAAGCACATCAAAAGTCCGCGATATTTTTATTGACATTTTTTGAGTTGGTTAGACCTATTTCACCAATATATTGCCTAATCGTGGACTCACGAAAAAATCAACATTTTACTCATTATACGATTTACGCGCGGCCAGCAGGGGAGCTGTCACGATACGTCCAATCAGCTGCCGAGAATGATCTCGATCTCATCTTAATAAAAATCGGACCCGTGTAGCGAAGCCTGCGCTGCAGAACCCAGAAATCCTATGTTATATCTCTACTCCCGCCCGTGTCGATCGATAGATGAGCGCCTGCGGTCGTGCATCACTACTGCGTGATGCAGCTAAAGAGCCCGGGCTGGCAGGTCGTACTGCACTGGCTACATTTTCATCGACGGTCGAAAAAATGCCTGACGCACATAGGAAGTAGCTAACCTCACGCTGCCTAAACATACACACAGCATAATTATTTTCCGAGAACGACCGCGACGAAATGCTTTAACACGTGCGCCCCGCTAGTGCAGCCGCTCTATACGCGCTTTTCGGTACAGCCCGACACGAAGCTCGCAAGATCGACGAATGTTCAATGAGGAGCGCGCTCCGGAGAAACACATCTATGCGCGCCTTCAGTCTTAGACGAAACACATGAAACGTGGAGCTTGAATACATTTGAACGTAACACGTAGCACCTTCTTCTCCGCCTTTATTTGGATCTCGGAAAGTAACAACTTCAATGTCAATCCGTGTGAGCAGAACAGCCCCTTACTCTCTCCCTGTATCACATAAGAGCGTGGCAAGCGAATGCTTCTCGCGCTGAAAACCAGAAGGGCCTCGCTTGTGTGCCTGGCTGCTTACGCTGTCGAGGGAAACGTTTCTGGCACTCGCAAACGGTCCAAACATCGTTCGGATCGTAGTAATACTTAACTTGTACCGACGTCATATCAGCAGCCGTTCTGGTGGTCTTTCTGTTGAGCGCGTAACTGCCGCGGCGTACATTTTATACAACCAAATTATTTTTTCTTTTTAAGGGTAACGAGAAATGACCACCAGCATGATGCGATGACGTCGTGTGCGAGCCATGTTTACACAAAGGAAGAAATGGCAAGGAGGACAAAAGCATACAGCTTGAATGTCCGACGACCGGAGTTTTCTAAATTTTCGTACAACGTGTCATGTACCCCCGAGATTCTTGGCGCGCAAAGCTCTCCTCCGGCCCTGCCAAACGCTCGTTTGCCTAGCAGAAAGAGCGTATGGCACATACGACGCTGATACCTAGCCGATACCCGAGTCATCAATTGAAACGTTAAATGAAGCTGGGTCGCACGGGCGCGTTGAGACGCGGTTCAAGCGCCGCTATGCTTTTCCGGTGGGTTCTGGCAATACTTTTATTCACCCAGCCTTTGCTAAGACGCGACGTCTAGCAAACTGATCATGATCACCAGTAAACAGTGGGAAAGACGTTCGCAGAAACTTCCCTGTGGCGAAAGGGCCGAAGCTGTCAAAGCCCTGTCAATGAGTTAAGTGAAATGCCGTTTTTTTGTTAAAGTCATGGCGGGACGGCGTCCGAGGAACCCTTGAGAGGAACGCGAAATACGACAGAATGTAAACGATTGCTGAAATCAAAGAAACGAGGATATCACGTAAGAAACAATGCATTTTAAATCCCAAGCGAATGATGTGACCTAAGAAGCCCTCTTACCTCCTGCTCAGTAACGCGATCTGTGACGGAATAATCAGCATGAGGTTTGACCTGCTCACTTTAATAAAGCGAAATGTATTTTGGGGTCAGAATCTTTTTAGACTTCTCGACCCCTCTTAGGAGTTCTTTAGTGACCGATCATCAGTTCAAAGTTGGCCTTCCTCATTGTCGAACTTTAGCCAATAATGATTCCTTGATACCTGGAACGTCGTCTGAAGTTACACCTGGAACAACGTTATAAGTTTCAATACCCTCATTAATTCTGTTTAATTAGAGCTGCTTTTAATAATTATTTTCGCGTAAGTGTGTAAAATCTGCTGTTAATAATTATTTCGCGCAACTCTACCATAAATGTGTTTCACTACTATTTTGTCTATTTCAAAGTGTTTAGTTACCCACGCCCCACTTCAATGCTCTCTGGACCCGGATGGTGCAGAAATAAATAAATAAATAAATAAATTATTAACTACCCACTATAAGGCATGCATTTTTTCTATATCTGTCCCAGTCGTACAAGAGCAACACTCGGATTTCATTCCCCCGCTTCCCTGAAAAAGTAACATGTGTTGTGTTGAGAAGCAACGCTCCTCTAAAGTGGAAAGGGGTGGGAGCAGCTTCCCCGCATACCCGTAACGTGTCACCGAGTCTGAGCCAGCGCAGTCGACGATATGCTCTGACGAAGCCAATCAGGCAAAGCGTCAAAAGTGGATAGTCGCGGTGCTCGTCGTCTTTTCGCGTTTGATATACCAAAAGCCAGACCAGTCTCACACGGGAAAAAAAAGCGTCGGATTAGGGCGTATTCACTGGGGAGGTTGGCTAAGCCATTTGGTAGGAAACGCGAAGAGCCGACAATCGCCTTCACGATATGTACTTTTGGCGCAGGTTCGTTGACTCGATTAGGTCCTAGCGTTGCTTTCCCTCGGGCTTACACACCTGTCAGACGGGCCAGCACCTCCTTTATTTCGTTCGTTTCAACTTGGCTCCGAGCGTGGCCAAACCTATGGCTGGCCGGGGCCAGTCAAACGCCGGCGCTAGGACGTAGAGAAGTCGGAGAGGCATTTCATCTCCTACGGGGACTATCGACGGCATCGTCAGCTACATAATTAAAAATGTCATTTCGCGTCCTGGAATGAAACTCTGGTTCAGTGCGGTGGCTGTTGGACTGCGCGGAGGGCCATCGCACTGCCGGCAGAGGAAGGCCAGAACTGGAACACGGAAGATGGTAACGTACGGTCCCCAGACGGGTCTTCTTCTCTGCCGCTGTGCCGTCCGGAGCCCACGCAAAAAGCGGCTTGAGCGAGCTCTCTGTGTAAACTGCCGCCCTGCCTCCGATTTCGAACAAAGCAGCGCGCTCTCTCCGCAAACGCATAACAGCAACAAAAACATACCGCGTCCCTCCGGGCGCACAGAGGTAAGTGTTTTCAAGGCGCCCCACCGGCACCGCGTGGTTTTGCCTCTGACCGCCGTATCAACACCCGATTTCGACTTGTTTTCCATCGTAGAGCGTTTACCGCCGTCGGCGGATCAACTTTTCGTCAATTTCCCAATCTCTGTTAGCTCCGATGGCCGTTGATCAACTTCGCGGTACGACGCGGTTTCAGACTTCTGACGAAGACGAGTACGCATTCATCGCGATATCGCGCCTGACGCCCAAACGTGCCTTTCTTCCCATCTTGCGTGGTCGGTGGAAATTAGAAAAACAGAAAACCAAGGGATGTCCAGCATCTTGGTGAGAGAAGCGTCGAACTTGAAGCCCAGGATTCGGCCGTTGAGAACACGAAAAAAACCGGACAAAACGTGTAGTAGTCGCATCAGTGCTGCCCGCAGGTAGGCGTTTTTCGTCGAAGCATATTCATTGACTCTATTGTGAACAACGTGGAAGTGGAACGCAAATTATTTAAATTAATTTTAATGATTAGTTCTTAGCAGGACAGAACTGAAAAATTGTGCAATATTTGCGCGCAAATGAAGTGTTTTTAAAATTTTACTTTAGCGAACTACTTCGTGATGCGTACGAACGCTCTTTTCCAAGTGGTGAACCGTCCCCCAGCCTTTGGCTGCTCTGAGAGCTAAGCTGAAACGAAGTAGATATAAGAAAGCCAAAGTGCTGAATTTTCCTGCGTCACCACTGAAGGCCACCGAGGACCACAGATTGGACACGGCGACGGCGTCAGCGTTCGGCTATATGAGTCGTGTCCAATCGGCGAGAACACGACTTTTAGACGAACGCTGACGATGCAGTAGTGTCCAATCTTCGGCCTAAGGTGGCCTTCTTTGGTGACGCAGGAAAATTGAGCACTTGGGCTTTCTTATCCAGGAGGTAGTTGGACGGGCACGTTAAAGGCCTTCAGAATGAACTCCTTAAAACTATGGGATGATAATGCAAGTAATGCAAAGGTGCAAGCGAGCTGGACAAGAATGACGAAAATAATCCCTGGAGCAGGAGAACAAGGGAGACAAAGAACTAACACAAATCTCCAACACAGCGAGGTGACGGGAGCGCGACCAAAACAAATCTACCAGGTCCTGGTATCGAACCAGGGACCTCTTCCTTTCCAGTGGAGCACTCTACCATCTGGGCTAAGAATAAGTTAGACGTCAGCAGAGCAAATATGTTTTATCAGCCACCACCAGTATAACACCAACAAGTGTGTTAGAGGCCTGTATTTTAAGGTTATGATGATAATGCAAGTTCATTATAACCTTAAAATGCATTTTAAGGTTATCATCATAGCATTGAAATGCATGCCGTTCACCCTTGTTGGTCTTAGACTGCTGGTGGTTGATAAAACCCGTTTGCTCTATACTGACGTCTAACTTCCGGTTAGCTCAGTAGAGCGCTCCACTGGAAATGGAGAGGTCCCTGGCTCAACACCGGGACCAGGCGGATTTTTCGGTCGCGCACCAGTCACCTAGATGTTTTCGGAAATTTGGGTTTGTCCTTTGTCCCCCTTGTTCCCTTTCTCCAGGAATTATTGTCGTCATTCTTTAAAACCAGCGTGCACGCCTATAAGCGCGAGATCGCGCCAATACTTTAAAGGAGTTCGTTCTGAAGGGTTTCAATGTACGCCCGTGTGACAGGGATTTTAGTGTGAGACGGGGTATTGGACATCTGTCCGAAAACACGCACTTATTCTGCATTTCTGCTCTCACGTGTATACACTGCGCGACACTGTTAGCGCGAACACGAGGACACGACTTCTGCGTTTTTGTTCGCGTTGTACTTCGAAAAGCTAAACTGACGGGCTTCAAAATCTACCGCCTAGACTAGTACCACAGCTCAGCATTTTATACCAGCACGTTCCAGTTCGGCTACATCCTCAATTCGGCTAGAAGCTTCAATTCGGCTAGAAGTTTCAATTTGGCTGGACGCTTCAGTTCGGCTAGAAGTTTCAATTCGGCTGGACGCTTCAGTTTGGCTAAATCTTCAGTTCGGCTGCATGCTTCAGTTCGGCTAGATCCTTGTTTCAATTCGGCTGGACGTTCCAAGTTTATCAAGTTAGACATCCAAGCATACGGTGCCCCCAATTTTTTAGAGAGACGTTAACTATATCTGCATCTTGCCTTAACATTGCCAACCTGCGAGCTCAAATCAATAAGTTCAAGCAGCTACGAAGGCTTTGGGCACAGAAACATTTGTGTTTGTGTTGTTTGTTCTGTGGAGCTGCTGTGCAAACACCAGGTCTCTGCTGCAAAGTAATTTATTCACTTGCCCAAAGAATGGATTACAGCAGTCCAAAGATTGCTTCTTCTTCCAGTGCTGGCCACTGTTCACGTGAAAGGGACAGGACGCCTTGGCAGCTCCTACGTCGAACTGAGTTGAAGAAAAAAAAAAGATACCTGCATCAGTTATGAGACAAAACAATGTGGTAGGGGTTCAATCCAATGATTTACCTCTTCAGGAGGCTAAGAGGAATGTAGCAGTACACCTTAATTTTTTTCAAGGTCACAAATTCGCCTCAAAATTGGCTAAACACACCAGTAGATATGACTGACCTCGTAACCAAAACCTTGCATCCGCAAACAATTGTTTGGCGACATTTAATTTTCAAATTCGGTCCTCATCGCATTTTTAAAGTGAAAGTTTCTACTGGCAGCACTAAAAATATGTTGAGAAGGAGGTTTGGGCGAGCTGGTGTTGCATACTTTTCCACAGCGCGAGAAATTCGCAACCAGGCACAGGCACACACAAAAGGAAGAGACATTCACGCAGCACTGACTTGCAACTCAGACTTGTATTTTTTCTTCTTTATCTGCACCTGTCTTTTTAAACAATAAGACATTTCTTTGTTATTTTTTATTTCATCTGGATGCAAGATAATCTGATTCATTCTTTTTTCTGATAAATTTAGACAAGGTTTAGTGACACAGTTTTCTTCTAACCTCGACATCTTTTCGGCTTCAATAATTTCCCTGATTAGTTTATTATTATTTTTACTTATTACGGTGCAGTTTCTTTCAGTTCTGCTTGACATCTGCAATCTTGGCAATGTATGGCTAAATGTCCGGAAGTGATTCTGTTTATGTTGTAGTTGTGTTCGATTAGTCTATGTGACATCAGTATATGTGACGTCGGGGGTGGGAAGGGGTTGTGTTTTGGCAGTACTTGTTTCCAACTGATCAGAAGAATTTCCAATGGCGACAAATGAAGCCTGCGGAACCCCTACGTCTGCTGAGCAGCACGAAAGAAATATGTTCCATTCTGTTATCTGATGTGGTTGTGCTAGCCATGTAAGTAAGAGTCTAGAACAAACCAGTTGGGCTTCGTAACGTGATGACGGGTACAGTTTCTATCATGAAGGAAGCCATTAGGCCGCAGATTTTGCGGGACGAGCGAAGGCGGCGGAACTTTCTAGATTTCACTCTTCACCCCGCACAGCCATGCCGCGCAGCACGTTCCTGTGGCACCTGCGGCTGTGAGTAGCAAGTATGTCAGGCAGCCTTTAGAAAGGCGGGTGGAAAACAAAGTTTTTCAGCGACCGAATTGATGAGACTGATAGCTTAATGTATTGACATCAAGATAAGTAACCCTGGTTTGCAAGTTTTGTCGTGGGAGAGTTGGTGCTAACTAGAGTGCACTGGGAGTTGTGGAGCATCTAGAGACACACCGCCACATTCAGCTCAAGAAACCTCGTCCAGGCACAGGCAAGTCCTTCGTAACCGTAGAGACCACAAATTAATTAATACACTTGTGTCTGGTTACTATTTCTGTCTCTTTTGACCCTCTGAGAATCGGGAAAATCAGCAAGCAAATTTAATATATGAATTATTCTGAAAAACTGAGAATTAAATCAAAACAAGCTTTGAGAAACAGAATTTTTGACACAGGTAAGCTCCAGAAAACACCCTCCAAATGCCACAAAGGATTCATTCTGGAAACACGGAATGCCACTTATAATGACGCTGCTGCATGTCACGCTAGGCGTAGCAAGGCAGGCTCCGCTGCAGCTTGGTTATGACCTTTCTCGCAAAGGGAAGTTTTGGCATTGCATATGAGGTGATACTTGCCCAAGTCTAGAGGTTACCTTGGCAAGGTAATGGGAGCACCCATGCTCACAAGCATGGTAACTGCCCAGGTCACCGTGGAAGGTCCTCAGCACAAGGCAGGCACCACCGTCTGTCGTAGGTATGATGTGCTGCAATGTTTGATGACACGAACTGTAGCGAAACAAAACATATTTTCCAGTGAAACAGTATCCATAGCTGCAATATGCGTACCAGCACACTGCATGAGTAGCTAATCTCATCGTGCACTTCTTTCTACATTAGAAGCAGTTTAGCCTGAAGGTGTCAGCATATTTTGGTTCCACGTATAAAAAGTCACTCATTCAGATTTACGTCGAATAAACATATTTCACCACGTCGGTGGCTGTGACAGAAAATGCTAAGAAAGGCGAGATAAATCGACGATTGCATGCTTCAAATGGTCAGAAATGGGAAGAAAGTGCCCTAGACACTTTCCTCCCAGTTCTCCTGTGAACAGCAAGGTCGAGGGAGCCCACCAGTGGTGCAACCGGTGGCTTGTACGCGGTGCTCGAACCTGATTACTTTACGATGTTTGGATACTATCATTTCAGTTATGTTGCGATTATATCGATACCTAAAAAACTGTCAAACGCCGATTTAAAAAAATTGTACCTGCTCATTCACGGCTTTTTTAGCTTCGGTTGCTCCCAGTACGGAATAGAGGGTTTGTTCACCAAATAAACGACGCCCTCCCGAGCTTCATTCAGTTCGTCTCTGAAGGCTTTGTTCGTGTTCAAAGCAAGATCTTTGCTCAAAAAGCACTTCGAAATAACAAACAAATTCACACCGACTTTTGGCAACCCTCACCTCATTGAACCGCAGCGCAGTTTTTGCCCAAAGGAGCAGCAAGTAACGACTCTTGAGAACAAAATAATTATCTATAAAAGCTAGACACCTTGCATGGTTCCGGCATTTGAGCACAAGATATTTGACGTCTTTCGGGGAACGCTACAAAAGCTTAGTACTCCAAGAACAGCTTAAACGTAAAAAAATTTCAGTTTTCCTCGTATCTGCCTGAACTGGGCGGAGCCCACCAGAATGACGCGATGTATACGAGATCCAAAGCATGTGTCGCAAACTACTGTGTGCAGCACGCCGGAGCAGCCATCTTTCCGCATGTCAGTATGTCAGCCATCTTCCGTAGGAGTCAGTACTCTGGGCTGCACCGGAAACTATTTTCTTGCGTGTGTTTTTCTCATCAAGAAGAGCGTCACACTATCACCGTGCTCCTAAATAGCACGGATGCAGCGTTCAATGTGAACCCCTTAGTGTGCTACAAAATT